>NW_006536522.1:51483-70523 GCF_000186305.1 Python bivittatus | reverse complement strand
AGCATGGCTGGCTGGAGAATTCTGGGAGTTAAGTCCACTCATCTTAAAGTGGCCAAGTTTGGACAACACTGCCCTAGAGAGTTACTTCTTAAAGGCTTTTCCCCAAAACAACAATCCAGAAACATGCAGAACGGGGTACACTTTGGCCTGCAGCTTTCAAGACAGCCCTCCCCTCCCCAGCAAGGTCCAGAAGCTATCAAAAGCATCTACCACAATATTGCAAAAGACAAGCAAACTGCCATTTGTTTAGCAGGACCAAGACTCAGCTGGAGTTACCCTAGGAAATCCAGGCCTGGCTGATACTCAAGATGGCCATGGAGCTGGAACCTAGACAGGCCAAGCTGTACGAGGGCAGTGAATCCGAGTCCAAAGCTGTTCAGTTCAAGGCCACTCCATGCCTGAAATAAGGCTTAGATCTAACCCGAAACAATAATCCTACCTGAAGGGAAGAAGCCGTGATCCTGGAAGAGTTGCATGACCAGAGCCCTTCTCTGATCCAAGGTTCGCCGGAGGGAAGAGTAGGGCACCTTCTCGTACTCCAGCTCCCCAAGTACGTCCTCCGTGTCTGTGCCTACAAAAAGATGGAGACTGGTAGAAAAGGGAGCCTGTAAAGACTCTGACCTTGCCAACCCCTCCAATGAGCAGAGACAGCCCTCTTTGGCAGCCTTCCCCTTGGGTGGGATTCATTTCCGCTTTCAGCTACCTGTTTTGTCAAAAGTAAAGATGTCTCCTTCACACTTGGCGCTTTTGGGAGTGTTGGGCTCTGAACTGCAACTGGAGCGACGCCGCATCTTCCGTTTAGGGGAGATGGGGTCTTCAGTGGAGGAATCAAGGTCTGAAAAGGAACCCCAGGTTAGGTGGCAGAGACACAGAGATGCTCATATTCCAGCAGTCTACTCCACATAAAACTCAAGACTGTAAAATTAAATTGTCACAGAAATAATGTGCGAACTTAGAAACATGTATCTATGCTGCTTTTTTTCTTATTGCCCTAGAAGCGTGAAGGGGATGGGTATGGCCAGAGAGCAGAGTTACCCAGGAGTATGAAGAGAGGCCCCACAGTGTATTCACAGGTCCCATTTCAGCATCTTCACAGAGTATGCCAAAAGCTGCCCAAGGCCCCCACAATTCCTGAACTACCACAATCATGCAAACAAGAAACGTAGCTGTCTTCCATTTCAGGTTAACGTAATAAATCATACCACTGTTTAAAAAAAAAAAACTCTTCCAATCACTCTCCAGTAAACCCTGGTCCTTGGGTTGTACTGTACTAACTGCACAGCCATGCCTAGATCCTTGTCAGTCTCGGGACGAGAGATGTTTGTCCTCTCGTGTTCTGGCTTCTGACACTCCGCTACCTTCACCAGCTTCCCTGGCCCTCTCCTTCCCCTTACCAGTGGAATTCTTGCGCTTCTTGCGGTAGCTACCCAGGATGGCACGAGGAGAGGTGGCAAGAGACTGCAGCGTGGGCGAAGGCAACACCTCTTCGGGCTTGAACTCAGGCAACTCGGCAAAGCGCTCCTCAAAATCCACTTCTGAGAGAACCCTGCTGGGGGGAGGGGAGGAGATGTGGGTCAGGCAATGGGAGGCGGCTGGAGGCCCCCCCCAGAGACGCCACTATTGCTTCCAACCCAGCCTCCCGTATGGCAGTGCTGTCAGATCACCCCAGCCCCCTCTATGAATAGCGGTATTTCTGGGGACACAAGGCAGGTTTTGATACGACTTATACGAGTAACAGCCTCTATTCTGTGAAGGAAATATGGCCACGTGACACAGCCATCGTATGATAGGTGAATGGAGGTGGGAAGTGTCTGTTTCAGTGAGTTAAAAGGCACTTCCAAGTAGCCTGTGGATACAGCAGAAATACGCACCAACATAGAAACTGCACGTTTTGGAGACCTTTGTTTTTTTCCCAGCATTAGGTCGTTGCCCAAGCAGCAATAACTGTGTAGGAATGACTGTCACCTAGTCACTTCTATATATTCCCCAGAATTTCCATCTCTCCTGTGAGCCCATCTGGTCCTGTTTCCTGACGAACTGCAATCCCTTCATGGATTCATGTCTTGTAAGCATTCTGTCCTGCACTTTGCAAACTCTAAAGCCTGTTAGGGAACTGCTGACCATCGCTGAGGATTTGGGGAGGAGTTTCAACATACATTCAGTTCATTCTGAGGTTCACCATCGCTTGAATTTAAACTGAGGGTACTCCTGGAACACAACCAAAGGCTGGTATAGCTGGCCACAGAAGAGAGACTGTCACAAATGGGGAAACTGTCTTTGCAGGCACTTTTTCTACTACTGCGCATTGCCACCATGATAAAACCACAAAGAACTCCCCCTCTGAAGAATACAATCCTATAATATGAATCTTTAGGACTTTGGCCACAGACACAGTCAGCGGTCGCCTCCCCATCACTCACTTGTCAACAGAATCAAAGGTTTTCTTCAGGGGTGGAGGTCGGACCTTCACTTTCTTCCCACCTGGACCCTCCTTTGGCTCGAGCCCTTCGGTTGTAGGGGCTGTTGTTGGGGGCAGAGCTGAAGCTCCACTCCTAGAGCCCTCTCCAGGGTTTGATGGGATCGGACTCAGTGAAGAAGAGGAAGATGGACCTGTAGATGATGCTGAACCCTCAGGACGACCCTCTGGACCTGCTGTTCTCCAGTCAGGGGAGCTGGGGAATTTTGGGGCCTAGGCAAGGAGGCAGACAGAATACTAGTGAGCAGCTTGGAAGAGGTGGTTCAAACTACAATGATGAACGAAGCAGCATGTTGCTGGGACACGAGCAGAAGGATCCTCTTTGTTTCTTTTAAGAAGCTGGATAAGAAAAGGCAGGGGTAGGTAGGAAAGGTATTCGGACCAGGGCACGTTGCTCAAATCAAAACAAGCAATGTTCAAACACACTCTGTCAATAGGCTCACACCCAGCTACCCAAAGCCATCTAAAACAAGCCCAAAGTCTCCAAAAGATGCTCCTGCTACAAGTCTCCAAGGAGAAGGCTGTCTAGCCACTCCTTCCCAAAGTGCACAGCAAGCCCCACGAAGCCGCTGCAGGCCATGGCTCTGGCGGCCAGAAGCCACAAGGAAGGCTTATAGGGAGAGGGGGAGAGGCAGGGCAGCACCACCTGGCTTTCATACCGTTTCTGTCCCTTTGCTGCCTAACAGAGAGGCTGGTGGAGGGTCACGGGCAGCACCCTCTTCACTGGACCCCGCTGCCGCCTCCCGCTGGTTCCAGACAACTTCTGTGGCCGTTGTCTCCGTTCCTTGCGGCTGCTGGGATGCTGGGGGTGATACTGGCTCCCAGGAATCTCGCTTCAACTCTTGGGCTTTGGCGGGACTCTGTTCGGCCCCCTGGCACGCAGGGGGAGAGGGGTTATCTTGGGGTCCTGTCTCCCGTGAAGCCCGTTCCAAGGTTTCAGCCTCCCGGTGGTATCGCGCTCCCCCAGAGTCCTGCTGCTGCCCCACAGGAGGCCGAACGGGGCCTGGCGAAGAGGCTGATTCATAGGAACCCACTGGGATGCTAGCAATGGTGGCTTTCACCTTCTGGGGAGGCTTGAGGGATGGGCGCTGAGGTCGAATGGCTGTTGAGGGAATTACTTGTGTGGCTGAAAGGGAAGGACAGAAAAGGTAAAGCTGATGATGTGCAACAAAGGTTCAGCAGCGTCATCCTAGGTACAATCATAAAGACATCCACCTTCCGTTTACCATTATTCCCCCTCCCATTAATCTTCCCCTTCCCAGTTCCATTTGAGGAGCTGCACTTATTCCAAGATAATAAAATGCAAAGAAATCATACTATTGCCTGGAGTCACACAACAGACTAGGATAGGCTGAAATGAGCTTGGGTACTTTGGGGTTCAGCTTGTTGTGGGAACCTGCTGGAGGAACCAGGCCATCGTATTGATCATCATATGATTCATCTGTTTGGGCATCATGTATTTAGGCAGCTAACCTAATTTGCTGCCCCGTATCTGCTAACCTAGTTTTAGGTTTTATCTCAGCATTGAGCACCAGTTGAGAAGCCTGGCTTGAAAACAGCCCAGTAACATCTGCTGAATTACCAGAACCAATGTGGCTTCAAGAAGATTTACAACATCGGGGAGAGGGTTTTGACCTCTTTCCTTTTCCTCATGACCAGCCAAAGCTAAATGGTGAATATAATTTTGAGGGAACAGACTGCTTCATCTGAGGTCTCAGAAAAATTTCTTTTTAGTCCCTGCCTCCCTCCTAGTCTGCCTTCATTCCCTCTTAGTTTTCTCTCGGGGGGACAACTACCACCACTTTCACATTGTGACTCCGATCCCCATCTAACATCCCATACCTGTGGAAATCAGGCCGTGGTTAGAACTTCCAGAGCTCTGACTGATGCTGCCCCCCTTGGGCAGGATAGCTGTGGGAGAGGAGACAGTGGCAGTGCCTGTGGCTGCCACTGAATAGACCACACTGTGACTGGCAGACTGAACAGGACTGGTCCCTGTGGGGGTGGGGTAGACGGCAGTAATGACCTGCCCTTGTCCAGCACAGGAAACTGGGAGTTGAGGGCTCTGCAGTGGGGACACTCCCACTTGCCCTGAAGTCAACAGAGGATTCTGACCTGAAGGAAACAGACCAAGCACACACTTCAGCTCAACCTCCTTTGGAGTTAGTTTTCTCCACTATTACCATTCTGTCCTCAGACACCGCCCCCTCCCGGGCAGCCAACCAGTCTGTAAGCCTGGCATCCTGCTCCCTCCCCCCCAGCTCGCCCCCCCCGGCCTTACCCGAGAGCAGTGGCCCAATAGCTGTGAAACCCAGTGCCATGGGGGCAGGTCCCACTGGGGACTGGACGTAGGTGGTGGCAGGAGCAGCTGGGGGGACACTGGGTTGAGTATGAGAAGTTGAGGTGCCCAGGGACAGGGCATGCCCAGCTGCTGACTGCACATAGGTGATCCTGGGGCAGAGAGAGAGAGGGGGTATTTTATGGCGGCTGCTACAGCCATGTATGTTCCCCGTGACTCTAAACTAACACAGCAAAGCCATACCTGGTAGAGGAGGAGGGCAACAGAACTTTCTGGGTTTGGCTTGGGGAACCAATGACAGCGGTGGCCATGGTGCCCTGAAGAGCAGCAGGGCTAAGTGGGGGCACCAAGGTGCCACTGCTCTGTGAAGAGGACTGAGGCTGGACAACTGGCACTGGAGTGAGCTGAATAATCTGAAAGAGCAGAAAGACTCAGTTGGCACAAGCAGACAGGAGGAACACCAGGAGTCCTGGGCTGGATGTAAGCCATTTTGTCCCCAGGAGCAAAAACAAAATTGAGCCAATACAGTCTCAGACTCAACATCATTTACACATTCTGTACCACTGCTGTAAAGAAACTTGTAAGTGATATTATTCAAATACACTTGGAAACAGATGACTGAGTCTGCACAACACACATCTCAGGTCCTCAGTCTTTACTACAACAGGGAAGAAGAGAGAGGAAGTATGAATGGGCAGGAAATGTGAACTGGGGTTGGAGGTGATGATCAGCAGCAATGAAGGACTGTGAAGCTCTTTATTGTTTCAGACCTTCCAAAGAGACAAAGAATCCCACAAACTTGATAGGCCCAAAGAGATCTTTTCATTACTAAATCTCTTTTCCCCCTTTTTCACAGTCCAGAGAATGAGAGATTTATTGTTAAAAAAGTGAAACAAAGCGAAGTGAGGCACTCAGGCTTCTAACAGCAGTCATGAATGGTATAGATTTTCCCAAAAGGGAGCCCTCCAAATGTTTGAGCCATGATGACTAGGAACAGTGCAGATTTGTAGGCCAATACATCTGGAGAACACCAGGCTGGGGAACAGATTGCCCCTTGTGTTTTTTTCTTTTCCCAGATCTAATTTTGCAGAATGACAAATGTGCAAAATGCATGTATGTTTTACTTAAATCATTTGTATGGCTGTCTGACTCACAAAATACACACCCATAAATAAACTACAGAATTCAAACGATCCCAGATATATCCTAGGTATATAAAAATATTCAAGATATTCTAGTGTTGTTATAAATTTGTATAAATACAAAGAAGCTGCTAGTGTTAGTGTTCTGCAGTATGAGATTCCTTCTGTTCCAATCAGGCTTTCTTTCATTTAGTATGCAATATGCACGTTCTTTTCCCCTGGTCTTCACAAACTCCTCCCCACCCCAACTTTTCAGAAACAACTTAAGTACAATTTAAGGGAATTACATTTCTGAGGCTGCAGTTCTCTATATATTTATTGAGAAATTCTCCTTCACTGGACATTGTTCCAAACCCTCACTGCCCCTATGCTTGTCTATCACCCTCATGAACCTGGCGCTCACCTATCTTTTAGAACAGGGAACATACTTCGGATCCTGCATGTCTAAAATACAGCACAACACACAATATATGCCCATTCTGCACCATTTCGGCCAGTCACATAATCTATACTTTGCAGCACACAGATCTGTTTATTCATCACCCTCACTTTGTTTCACATCGCTTCTTCTCCCTCCTTACCCCAAAGGCATCCTGTTCTACAGATACTGACCTTGCTTGCCGGCTGACTCCCATTTTGCACTGGGACAGGGAAAGGTGGAGTAACCAGAGGCAGCTGGGTGGCTGAGGTGGTCCTCACTGTCACCTGGGAGGCTGCCATAGGCACCAAGACTTTGCCTTGCACCTGTAGCCCTGTGGGGGGCATCACCTGCCCAGAGACAAGGTGGGCTGAACTGCTAGGAGATGGTGCCTGCACTGGGGACACTGACTGAACTGCGGGGAGGGGGGAGAGAGAGAAAAAAAGAGAAGGGTCAAGGGAGGTTGGGGATGGCACAGCAACTGTGACAACTGGTGTTAGGGATGCATCAACTTACTGAATACTAGGAGCACCTGTGCATTTAGAGTGGGGCCTCCCTATTTAATCTCCTTGTTCCCTCCTGTGTTTTTGACTCATTAAGGAGCCCCTCCAATAGACAAACACCTAATACTTGGCTTTCCATCAGGGGATAGACTGACTTAGGTGTTCAATTTCCTATGGAGATATGCTTTTTCATTATATTCTGCTAAATATGAAAGCCATGATTAGGGGTGGCACTGATGAATCAATTGTCCCAATTTCCCAGGAGCACATTTACTTATTTTATTGTTTTTTCAACCCACCCCAATTTGCAGACTCTGGGCAGGATACAACAGTGTAAAGATGTAAAACAAGTAAAAAGAAGAAGACAATTAAAAACAACACACCACAAAAAACCTACTCCCAAAATGGACACCACAAAGCAAAGAACTCAGATCAAAGGTTTGGCAGAACAAGGTTGTTCCACAGCCTTACCGAGTTCAAAGCATTAATATTTTGCTTGGAAGTAAACCTGTGAGCAACCTTCTGTTGGGGCTGCCCGGATTCAAAGACTACAATCTGGCCCATTAGCCAACAGTTAGATAATTGCAGCTGAAATTATGACGAGGCTATAGTTTTATCTCCATATTTGCTAGCTTTATCCAACTGGGCATTTACTGTATCTGCTGCTTTTCCGTACCAATATAATAATTAGCCTCCAGAGAAACACAAAACAAGCAAACAAAACAATATGGAGGGAGTGCAATTTGGGAACAGAGAAAAATTCTTCAGTCATTTTTTTCACAAAAGGTTTGCCAACCAGCAAAATTAGGTTTTCCCTGGCTGTACCTATTCTGATTCCACAGACAAAACAGAGGCCACCACGTTCTGCAGAAAGACTATGACCACACCACAGGCTCATTTTTCTTATGCCTGAATAATCGGCCCATGAAAGCAACTGTCCAGTGCTTCCAAAACAGATTTAACTCCGGGTGTGTTCACTCCCCAAAGACGGGGGAGAAACTCAAGGCTCCCTGTTTCATTTGGGTACAAGGAAAACTTTATCAGCAAGGTATTCTCTATCCATGTAGCAACTGCCCAGGACAACCCAGGCAGTAGCCTATGCTTCTAACTCTATGCAGTTATTTAAAAACATGCTTAATAACAGAGCAGTTGTAATCTCTAACAAAAGTTGCCCAAAAGTTGTAATCTCTAACAAAAGTTGTCTAAAGAAGCTTACCTTTGGGTGCCGAGGACATGACGGTGACGCTGCTGCTGTTGCTTCCTGGTGCGGGCTGGATGATGGGGATGGCTTGGGGGGCAGTGATCACTTTTCCATTGGGGGGAGGCAGAGTGAAGTGAATGCTGGCGGCCGCAGGAGTGCCTGCTGCGGCCGGCATCTTCCCCCCTGCCACCTGCAGCTGCTGAGGCAACGTAGGCAGGATGTACTGAACCTGAGTGATGCTCCCGCCCTTTCCTGCTGCCCCTGACAGAATACCTTGAGGCTGCAGGATGCTGAGGGGCACGGGCCCATTCTGCCCAGGGGGATTCTGGGTGATGAACTGCACAGACTGTTGCTGGGCAATGGCCCCAGGTGGCAAAACAGTCACTGGGACGCCAGCTCCTCCGGCACCGCTGGCTTGGCTATAACCTTGAGTTCCTACAAGGAGATTGGTCACAACACTTCCTTGGTTTGGGGGACACTTCCCCACCGCAGCCAAGCCTTGGCCAAGAAGTGGTCCAGCTACTAAATGAGGAGACGTGGCTTGGATCCCAGCCATGCCAGAGCTCTGGGGAGTCTTTTTATCGGCATAGAGCAGGCCGAGTCGGCTTACGGAAATTCCTTCTGGCTTTGTGTTGCCGTCTGAGGGTGGGGGACTGAGCAGTGGCAGCCCATCCCCCGATCCACGCAGGAAAGGTTTGCTGGCAATAGGTACAGGAGTGCTACTAACTGGCTTGACTACGTTGGTTACCACAGTGGATGCTGTCCGGACCAAGCTGGGTGACCCGCTGTAGCCGATCACCCCCATGTTTGGGGTGCTCATAGAGGGGGCTGTCACCAGCACAGTGCCAGTGGACAAACGGGTTGAATCAGGAAGCACCACAGTTTGCACCACGCCGCCGGGCGGAGAGATGACAGAGTGGGCGGGGACAGAGAGGGGAGCTGCTCCAGACTCTGCAGGCCCCTGGGAACTCCCTGCACTGTCTGCTCTCTTCCGCCTGTAGGGGGCAGCTGTTGGGTCAAAGCGCGCCTCCAACCGCTTGGTTGGGGTGTTGTGGGGACGAAGACCTCCATGTGAGTCTTGGGCCTTGAAGGTGCTGGGGGACATCTGGAAGGAACTGTAAGATTTAGAAGGGGGCTGCTCATCGTGACTGTGAGGTGGTGGCGGCGGTGGCGGCGGTGGCGGCTCCAAGTCCAGGGGAGGTTGCGGACGACATGGGGCAAAGGGAGCAGAAGGAGGAGGCAGGGCTGCTGAGCGGATCACTGGGGCAAAGAGTTTTCGTCCAAAGTCCTACAAGGAAATGGGAACTCTCTTAAAAAGAGGAAGAGTCTCAGGCAACCATTTTCATAGTGTCCTGGCGAAGATGGAGACCAGCCTTGAAAACTGATCAGGTCCCAGTTCAAATCTCATCAAGATGATTTGAGACAAGACCTTCTCAATATCACATGCTTGAGAACAACACTAGGGTTAATGTAAGGGTGAATGTTTCCAAGCATTATACATACGTGGGAACACAGACAGAGAGAATTCCCTAGTCAGAACAGCCTTTTCATACCACGTGGCTGTGAACCCCCCATTTCTGTACTTATCAGTGCACTTAAAAGCCTTTCTTGTAGCCTCTTGCAACTTACCTTGCTGTCGGATTCATCCCCTAATGATCCTTCACTATCACTGTCCGTCACTCGCTCTTTGCACTTCAAGTCAACATCAGCCGGATTGAACCCATCCTCAGCTGTAGGAGGAAAGCAAGGTGAGTGAGTCAGCAAGATACTGTCTCCCCATCTCGCTTCCCCTATGAACACTCTCCAGGATGACAGAGAGGTTACTCTCCAGGAGATAGTATTACTGCAGATCTGCAAATATGCTTACTGCAAAGACAAGCACCACAGAACAGGGCTTCTGGGGAAGAATGTGGGCCCAAGTGCACATATCAGAAATGTTAGAAGAGCTTTATAAACAGGGGCCTTGGGCACAGGAGTATTCAACTGAACTGAGTACCCAAAGAACTGGATAATCACAGGAAATGAAGGTGATAGTTAGCAAATAACTGGGGCACAAGAAACCAGTGTAATGGAGGAGGCAAAAATGGTAGGTGGAAATGCCTGGTTCCTCACTGGCCACCACCTAGCTTTGAAACAGTGCATTCAGACAAATTTTCAAGATTACTGAGAAAACAATCAGAGCTTCTAACCAGGGATTGTGGGTTCTCCCACTCTTACTGCTTACACACAAACTGAGCACTGGCGCACAGCTCATTACTTTCTGTACTGACAAGCAATGATTCTTCAGGATTTCTCAGCCTCCACTGACTGAACTTGGGATTTCCTCCACAAAAATATTTGCACTTCTGCTGAACTACATTATTTTTTTTCATAATGAAAATAAGTTCAATGTAGGGAGCTGCCTTATATCCAATTTCTATTTCCTACAAGTGATTCCATGAAGGGGAATCCGGTTATTCTATTTTATACCAGCAGCCGTTAAAGTCGCTCAGGAAAATGTTTGAAAATCCCAGCTATTTTATAGGAAAATGGCTGACACAATAAAGTCATGGAAATAAGTTTGGCTCAGCTTTAACAGTTCCAAAATGAAAATGTTCCTCAGAGAGGATATTGTTTCTAAAAAAAAAAAAGTGCCTTTTAATTTCTAGCTAACATTTGTAAATATCAAACTATTTAGTCAAGGCAATCCAAGATGTGCTTCAGCTTATATCTACAAGTATTTATTTCACATTTCTCCCTTGTCTTGTTTATTTAGCGAAGTTAAATTTTTAGCTTCTAGAGAGGGCAAGTTTGCAGAAATCAGCTATTCATAATGTAAGACAGGAAAGGTGAGGGTGGCCCACCAGCATCCCTTTCATTGCCTCCAGAGCCTCGTCAGAATGGGTAAGTCAAAAAGGGTACGGTTAAATCTTTGGATTGTTTTATTGCATTTGGGGAGTTTAATGGAGATTTAAGGAATACTTCTTAAAACTCTTGAAAATCCTCTCAAAATGTTCCTGGTTTCTGTTTATTTCTGGAATATTCTCCTTGACATGCAATAGAAAGCCATTCATTTCTGAAACATTTATATGGGAAAAGTTCAGAGCAGCTTCAGTATGAGTTCCTCACCAATAACGTCATCGTCACCCTCCTCCTCACAGATAACCATGCGCTCCTCATCACTGGTCATGTCCTCGCTGGTTGTGCGTTGAGAACGAGAGGCACGGGAGGAATGTGGGTGCAGAGAATGACGGGGACCCTCACCCGGAGTCGCAAATGGGGACCCTGAGGGGCCCAGCCCCCCATACTGCCCCTTTCCACTGGCATATGGAGACTGCCCAGAGCAAATCTGAAACACCAAGATAGTAATCTGTTAGAGGAGGGAGAGGCAACTTGTAAGGGCCTGCGTACATACATGCTCACTTCTGGCACTGGGAGCACAGAACACCAATTTGCCAAGTCTTACAACGGTTGCCAATTAGTTTCCAGGTACAATTCAAGCTCTTGGTCATGACCTGTAAAGCCCTTCATGGCTTTGCACCTGAGGACCCACAGGACCACCTGCTCCAACTGAAACTGGCTGAAGGAAGGCACTCCAAGGAAACAAAGAAGTGCCTTAAAGGCAGTTGATCAGATGATGTTAAGAGGAGCTTAGAAGTTGCATCCTTTAGGAACTTCTAAGACAGTCTTTTGTGTAGTTTAGCGTACTGCCTTTGTGTTGCACCCTCCCATTTCATGTATGTGTATGTGTATGGGAGTGAAAGAAAGAGAGAGAGGGAGGGATGCATGTCAGTAGTGGGATACAACCTGAGGACACAATGGGCGGCCATAGATGGACATAAAATCACGATGGACAACCTGGGATTCCAAGATAGCATGCATCCCTCAAACCCCCTTTTTCTGAGCCTCCAGAAACCTCTTCAATCACCTTAGAAAAAGTTGGGATATACTTTCCTACTACTTTGAGGTAAGAGATACTGATCTTTAAAGAGAAGAAAAGGCCCATCTATAAAATCTAGGATAAATTCAACTCTGCATGTGTGCATGGTATGGCTCCACCCTCCTTGTATCATTGTTCCACCCACTGTAGATCTCACTTTCCAAAAACTTAGAAGCACTGTCAAATCCATAGTCTCACTGAGAAATTCTTTACTCCAGGATAATACCCTGACCACCGAATATTTTCCCACCTCAGACAGAAATAAAGTCACAGTGTTTGCAATAAGCAACATTACCCTCAATGGCAGGCCAAGGGTGTTCAAAGCCTGATGCTCTCCTGAATTCTAAGCGAGCATAGCCCAACCTTCACATAAGCTTCTTGGATTCCTGTTGCCCTGTGGTACCTTGTGTTGACTTACCTGGGTAAGCTCTTGCAACACCTGGTTGTCCCGGTCACTCTCCATGCCATGCACACCGCTGTGGGAGAAGGCCCGTGGGCGCTGTGCATCAGACCCTGAGGGCAGGATTCGCTCCCCATGGATGTGCCCAGATCCCAGGATCCCCACCTTGCCATCTGGCCCCAGTAGCATTTCAGAAGTACCTGATCAAAAAAAGGAGGGAAAAAAGTAAGAAGGGCCTAGAGGAGCCTTACCAAGGGACAATAGGGGGCATCAAAGCAGCTCACCTCCAGGTACAGCAGCAGGACCTGTCTCTGACATGCTGCGTTCACGTGTCTCCTTGGGGCACCCCCCTGGTCCAGCAGGCTTCACATCCGAACTAGACTTCTTCCGATCTTTGTTACACCACTTCCAGTCAGGGTGTGCTTTGAAATGGGCTTCCTTCACCTTGGAGGTGGGAGAAGATGAGGGAAGAAAACAGTGAAAAGAGAGAGAGAGGTGGGGAGAATGAGAGGGACAGAAAACAGAGAGATTCCAGATGCTGAGGGCTAAGCTGGAACCAGTCATTACTACAGCTGCAAAGATTCCACACTGTGGAAGATTCTCAAATGCTATAAAATTACAACCTCTATTAATTCTGCATATCTGCATAATTTCTATCAATCTCCATAGCTGCACCAAGTGAAGCCAGCTTCCTATCTAAATCTGTCTTAAGATAATGAAGCCCTGCTTGTCAAAGTTGGAGATCTTCTCTAGCCAATTCTTTGACTTCTGAGATTTCACTAGGCTTTACCTACACTTTCAAGCACATCTTGGCTCCCATCGGAAATAAAACTCATCTTCTAAAATTACACAAAACCCAGGATTCTCTGGGAATTTAGTTCTGCTGAAATGCCCGTTTTGCACTTTGAGTATTTCACACAGTCCTGGATGTCACCACATTTCCTCCTCCACTTGGAAATAGACTAGCCCCTCTTAAGAGTGTCAGCCTTCCCAGATAGACCAGACAGGAAACATGATCAGATGTGCTAATACTACTTTACTGTAAGGCTACATTAACAGAACCTTGCAAGTCTGAAAGGACAAATCTCCCACTGTCTCCTTTACAGCCTGAGAAGTTAGGGAGAGTCCCTTCTGAGCCTCTTTCTCCACTCGTTATGCTGCTGCGGGCTATGCCCTCTCTTATCTGACAGTTCCCTAGGCAACATCTCTTCCCCCCATCTCCCAAGGTCATTCCCACATACCATTATACAGAGACAGCACACTGGACCACATTGACCCTTAACTACTTCAGCCATGCCAGCTGAGCTAATAAAACAGTGGCATGCCCAAATAGAGCTCTGACTCTTAACCTCATTTTCTGACCAATGCTCTGTAGGAGACTGTACCTGGAAGGCCAAGTCATGGTACTTCTGCTTCTCCTTGGCACCTAACGCGTACCACCACTCGCCCAATATCTTGCTGACAGTACGGTTATCTTGGTTGGGGTGCCGCTGGTGTACAAGGGCCCGGTGCCGCTTGCTGAAGATCATGAAAGCGTTCATTGGCCGCCGAATGTGATCTTTTTCTCTCTACCAAAAAGGAAAGAGGGAATGTAGGGAAGTGCCATAGTCATGTTACCCCAAGGCAGACAAATTTTTGGTGGAGCATTTCACAAGTAAGCGAAGGGAGGCAAAAGACTTCCCTGGAATACTCCTTACTAAGCATATTCAGGAGATGGAAAGGAAAAGGAAAAAACAGGAAAGTCATCACACCTTGTTTGGACTCCGCCCATCCTTCTCAGAGGAAGAATCGCGCTCTTTCGGCAGCGCACTCAAAGACTGGGTACGCCGCTTGCCAGGCAGTAGTGGGATTGGGATCTCAGAAGATGAAATGGATAGGAACCTAGATATGAAAAGATTAGGTGAAGGCTCAAAGGCAGCTTCTGCATTTCCGGCTGCCTATTCCAGAGCCCTCCCACCATCTGGGGCTCCCAGCATTCTTCAACACTTCTAGCACCACACCCATTCCTTCCCTTCTTTCCGGACATGAAAAAAAAGGGGGGGGGGGTTCAATTTCACTGTCGCAATCACCATCTGGCCTTTTTTGACCACACCCCCCATTCATCCCTGTTTCTTTTTCTTATGTGGGCTCCTGCCAAAGGTGTTCTCCCCTAGGTATTGCTCAATTTCACCCCCTCAAGTCACTGCCTCCAGCTACACGTCCAGTTCCCACTATACTTCCCATCACAACCCTGGAATCCAGCAGAAAAGCAAGTCCTGCATCTGCCATGCAATCATTGTGCAAAACATGAACCATACAATAGGGTGGTGAATCAAACAGGAGAAAGTGCAGCTACAAATGGCTGGTGTCTGAGCAGCATAATGAAAGATACAACAACTCAAAGCAACAAAACTCACGCATCATCATGGTCACTCTCTGTCTCGCTATCCAGGCGTGGGTGCCCTGGGAGGTCATCATCATGCTGAGATGGACCTCCGCCTCCTCCTGGAGTCACCGAAGACGGTTGGGGAACTGGAGCGGGACTATCAGGGTGCGAGGAGGTTGGCCTCCCTGCACTGTCAGCCTCTGAAGATAACCCAGGGAGTTCATGGGCTACAGCAGCTGATTCGGGAGGTTCTGAGAACATAAATGCCAAAGTGGGAATGAGTGGCTATTTCATTGGAGAGGGGTTATTGCAAACTTTGCGTTACTAGTTTGGGCCAGCAAGGCATCACTTCATTCCCAGACAGTCCTCTTCAGTGATTGCTTTCCTACCCAGAGACTTTAGGGGAAAATCTGTACATATTCCATTTCTTTCCTTCGTCCACCTTACCTTTGTTCTGATTGGATGTGGACGGATGACTGACAGGCTGCTGGCCTTCACTGGGCTGCACTGAGGAATCTGGTTGGCTTGGAGCCAGGAAGGGCACTAGTGAGTGCCATGGGAATACTGCCACAGACCGCGGCTCCACATTTGTCCACACTGGAAGGAGGAGGGGAGAAAAAAACACAAAAGTGTTTCATCAGCCAACTCAGACCAGCAACTGAAAAAAACCGAGTGAGGTTCAATGGCATGGGAAAGAACAGGAGTCCAGAACTGACAGAGTTGGGTTACTGGGGAAATCAAACTACATTGCTTTCTCTCCCTTTAAAAATTCCCTCCCTTTCCCTGGCAAAGATGCCTTGTTTTTGTCTACAATTTTCAGTCCCAATAGTCACAATTTGTGCCATGCCTTATCACTAGTCAGTCACTTCAGTCCCTGAGGAGGGGGGCAAGGGGGAGGTTTTCTCCTCCGCCTGCCAGGAAGCAACCATGGCGTCCTCCGCCCTTCCCAGCTGGAAGCCAGGCAAAGGAATTTTACAGCTGCAGGAGGGGAAGGGGAGGGAGAGGTTGAGGGGCCCCGCTCGCTCAGACTCCCACGCTCACTGGGGCAGCCAGGCCGTTTGGCTTCATCCCATCTAGAAAGCTTGGGAGCATCCCCAGGAGCTCAAGCTGAGCAGGGCAAAGATAGCTAAACATTACCCAGAACAGTCTACCACTACATCGCTCTGTATGGTGGGTTCATGGGCCTCTGCTGGGTAGACAAAGTGGTCAGATCCTACTTATAGGCAATTTAGAGCTAAAACGAAGAATGTTGTGGCCTGCTGCATTCTCTCGCCCTCCCATCACTTCCTGCTGCCCCTATCAAACTAAGCAATACTTCCTTCTTGGGGTATCCAGGAAAAGGCTAATGCAGAGGAAAGGGACAAATATACAAGCCCGCGTATATATACACACAATTTACAACACCCCAAAACCACATTTCACAGTAACATCTAATTGCCAATAACTCCAAATGTAAGTGATGTTTACTTGTCAATACAATAACTGTGAAATTACAATTTAACGCAGCAACAGGTGTGAATGGACCAGAGTTTTGCATTGTGGCAACAGACCATGACTGCAGTGTTTGCAAAAAAACAAACAAACCCTTAACTCAACACTGATTATAGTGTAGACTTTGCAGATCAGCCGTACTGACTTTCAATCAGCAGCAGCAATAATAGCTTTCAGTTTGAGCAAGCACCCCAACTGATATCAATCATCCCATCACAATATAATGTAGTATCACAAGGAACATCCACAGCTGGATGAAGTAGGTTGAGCAACACTGAAACAATCAGATTTTAGCTACAGTCTAGGGAGAGAATACTGTTGAAGGGTTAGATTCCACTGCTCTAGAACACCTCTGTCCTTAGCATTTCAGTAACAGTAAGGTTCAGAAACAAACCAAAACTACTTTGCATGCATATAGGCATGCACCTCCATTCCATTCAAAAGATCATGAAAGAGATTATGGAGCAGATTTCCACCAAGCTTCTTGAAGAACTGCTGTCAGTCAGAGCAGACAACACTGAGATACATAACTAAGCAGCTTGATCACTGAAGGGTCTTAGATCACCTTTGCTACTTCTTTGATTCTATCTATAATTTGTTTATTGGGGGAGAGGGTTAAAAGCACTTTTAAGTACTTGCTTAAAACAAAAATGTTTAAATTAGCGATTAAATGGTGGGGGGAGGACTTGACTTTGCTCCCAGAGAGAAGAGACAGGCCTGTTCCAACAGCACATTGCCTACCAAACAAATGCCTCTTTCCCCATCATTCTTCTTCCCTTCCTTATAGTCCCTAATGGATCAGCTACATTTCTCCCCCTCCCCCCTGCACTTGCGTGTAAAGTTAACTCAATTATTAAAAGCACTGAGTGCATCGTGGTTGGACTCTGCCGGGAAGCGCTGGCTCAGTGGCTTCCTGTCCTCCGGCTGGTGACCACATCCCTCTGCAGGAGGAGGAAGAATTAAAGGGGGAAGGAAGGGGGAGAGTAGAAACAAGGACAAGAAACATTAAGACACCCCCCCCAAGAAACAAGAATCTTAAATATAACCACCAGAGGCCATCCACCATCCCAGCACTACCTCCAAGCAAAGATTAAGATTCAGCTTCTGAGATTGAAGCCACATCAAGCAAAAAAAAACTACCAAAGCATGTGACAAAGAAAGTTCAGCACACGCGGGGACTAGTCTGAAGCTATACAACAACCTGAACACAGGATTTAAGAGTCCTGGTGTATAGTAATACGCTGTTCTACCTCTGGTCAGCAGAACAATCCCGAGTTTACAAATACTGTATACACGGGGCAATGGTCTAAAAGTTCTGCTCGGATTCAAATCCCACTTTTGCCATCAATTACATAGCCATAAGTGTATTCTGCAACCACAATATGGTTGCAAGATACACCTATAGATATGCTTGCTTCTATAAACATCATCTAATATCACATGCAAATAAACTGTACAAAACCAAATCAAAAGTACTGTGTGCATTTGTGCTGGCCTTGTCCTGCCACTTCTCATCACATCCACGAGGAGGGACTTCTAATGGCCATGTGCACATTCTAACAGAACTGTCACTTTATTTCACCCACTGCGCTTTTAACACCATCTTGAACCACTGAAATTTAGTAACTTCTGTTGATCACCACATCTCCTCTCTAGAAAAAGTTCATCTGCTAAATTTCTGGGTAACAGGATCCCTACATACATCACGGGACAGCAAAAATAAAATAATCAGAAACCTTACATCCAATGCTTGCTCCTTGTCTTCAGTGGATGAATTGGAAAGACTTGAATCCCACTGTATGTTTATTAAGCTTTTCAGAGACCTTTAAGGATATTTTGAAGCTAATTCCCCAACTCCAGCTTCTTCCATTCCACAGAACTCAAACCTTATCATCAGCGCAATAAATAGCAGACAAGCCATGTCCTGACACAACAAAGGTTAAAGGTCATCCCATTTGGGGTTAGGGTCTCTTATAACCTTCACACCACTCATCATTTCATCAAGATAGAGCGCAATACAGGAATTGCTCTGCACCGTGCCTCACACCTCTCCATGCACACACATATACCCACAATGCACTGACCGAACATGCCTAACCCCCTGTGTGGCAAAGGGGGTAAAGTTGCTGGGGGTCTTTCTGTGGAAAACATCGCAAGGCGCAAGATGCCGTTGACGTCTCTCAGCGAACCTGTCTGGAGACCATTCTCCCCACTCTCCCTCCCCAGGATGGAGGAGGTGTGGCCCAGTAAACTGCAGCTTCGATGCAGGTTGAAGGTGTACTGCGAGGTCAGCAAGCTGGTACTCCTCGGGGCCAGGGGAACACTTTATCTGGTTCCATGTGGAAAGCAGGCCAGCTGGAGGTCAACCCTCTAAAGACCGGCCACCATCATGCAATAAAACAGCCGGAGAGGCAACAGTCTTCTACAGCCTGTTCCAATCCTCCTCACAGGTGGAGCGCATCTCGGACTCAGCCTGGCAGTCAGCGTGGGGTAAGTTAAAAGGCATATTTGGGAGAAGGAGATGAAGAAAGATGAGGTAGTTGTGCAAGGGTGTCTGTGTGCGCCAGTGTGTGCAAAAGAGGAGGGGAGGGGGCACACAGGCAGCGCAAGTTTTCAAAGGTCGGAGGGGTGCACCAGTCTGTGCAAAGAACTGTCCAGCGCCCCCTCCTCTTCGTCCACCCCTATTTTGGCCGAAGAAAGGCCCCCCAGAAAAGAAAGTGGGAAAAGGGGGTGGCTAAGTAGAAGAGCAGAGGCAGAGGGAACCGCCGCCGCTTGTCCGCCTGTTCCGTCCCCCCGCCAGCAGCAGCGACTGTTGCGTGGCCGGAT
>NW_006536521.1:73963-101737 GCF_000186305.1 Python bivittatus | reverse complement strand
CCTGACCCCAAGGTGGCAGATGACCTCACCCAGCAGTTTCATGTAAACAGAAGGGGAGAGAATGTCAAACTCTGCAGCACTACACAAATGAGGGGCCATGGGCACAGTCTCTCCCACCTGTCAACACTGATAGGAATCTGTCACAGAGAAAGGAGGAGAACCACTGCCTCTCACCCTCCCAGCCCCCGAAACCAGTCCAAAAGGATACGATGGTCAGTGGTATCAAAAGTGTTGGGAGATCAAAAAGCACGAGAATGGATGCACCATCCCTGCCCCTACTCTGCCACAGGTCATCAACAAACGTGACAAACACTGTCTCTGTACTAAACCCCAGCCTGAAACCTGACCAAAACTAGTTCAGATAACCCACTTCCTCCAGGTTCCTCTGGAGCTGAAGCCTGACCATCCTCTACCACCTTTCCAAGAAAGGGACATTTGGAGAATGGATGATAATTGTCCAGGATTGTTGGGTCCAGCAGTGTCTCCTTGAGGAGAGTGCTCATCACAGCCCCCTTTAAGGTTGAGGGGGCCAACCCCTCCCTCAAAGAATCTGACACCATGACATGGATCTCACCACAGATCACCTCCCAGGTGGCCTTAACCTCCCTACCTCCCTCCCTCCCTCACCTCCCAGGTGGCCTAGGAGAGACCTGGATCTAACAAAAAGATGGCCAAGCTAATCAACTGGAAAACCCTGTCCATTTCCTTGGTAATCAGAGGGGCAGTCCAAACCAAATTAAAATGCAATTGGGAAATATTTAACAAAGTAAAATTAAAATACAATAAAACAAAGATAATATTACATTTTAAAACTAAATAATAATCAATTTAGTCACCAACCAACATAAAACTCCAGGCTCATGACTTGCAGGGAGTCCTGCACAAGTTCACTGTCTTGGCTTAACTGCAGCAGCATGAATTGCTTGGTTCTGCCATGGTGCAGATGCCACATGACAAGAGTTTCCTCTCAGTCTGCGCAGCAGCAGCAGCACCAAGCAACCTTATTGCTGCAATTCAGCCAAGGCAAGGAGCTTATGCCTTTTCCCTGGACAGTGGGCAGGCAGCCTTGTGCTGGGAGTTGGCCTGCTCTGAAACCCAGAACCTCCATTGCATGAAGAAGCATCTCTTTCCAAAACATGTTAAATTAATTTCTGTTCTCCCTCCAAAAAAAAGGTTTGATTAATATCTGTTGAGTTTTGGGCTGCATGAGGACCATGATCGTTGTTAAAGTTATAAAAATTTCAATTTTTAAGTTAATAATAAGGTTTAAATAAGTTCAGAAGTTTAAATAAGTTCAGAAGTTTAAATAAGTTCAGAATATATCCAGAGAAGAAGGAAAGAAGAGGGGAAAATGAAAGGGAGGAGGTGATCTAAATGCTTTTTGTATAATGCTTTTTTCTTTTTTCTAATTTTTTCTTTCTTTATAATATCAGATTCTAAATAAAAACATTTAAATGCTTACAAAATGTTGATTGCAGTTATCAGTAACTGGTGAGTTTATATTATAACCTGTAAGCATATATGTGTGGAGCCAGTGGTTAAGGCATCAGACTGGAAACCAGGAGAGGGTGAGTTCTGGTCTTGCCTGGACACAGAGCTGGCCGGGGGGCCCTGGGGCAGCCAGTTCTGCCACTGTTAGGAAGAACTACTGGGTTTAACATGTCACTGTAACATGGATTTGCAATTTTTTTTAATCCCACCTTTATTATTTTTGTAAATAACTCAAGGCAGCAAATGTACCAAATACTCCTTCCTCCTCCTATTTCTTGTATTGTGGTGTACAAATTTGTATTTGGCTTGGAAAAAGCTGCACAAAACAGTGTTTTCTGCACCTGGCATGTCAGAAGTTACAGGAACATTGCAGGGAGGACCAGTTTTCACAATCATTTGGTGGTAGACCAGGAGGAAGCTCAGAGTGGGGTGGTGGGGAGATAAGTACAGATATGTAGAGATATACACACACACAAATATTGAAAACAAAGTTAAATTCATAATAATATGTTTCTTTTTTATGTATTAGTGATATCTAGTTCCTACTTGAGTTTAACATGTTGTTGTATTCATAAAAATTAATAAATATATAAGTGTGTGGTTTTCCAAGTCAGTCTGCAACCTGCAGGGATCCTTATGTACGGTTCAGCGGCCTCTGTTTCTGTTTGAGTTCAACTCCACTGCTGGAGGTGATTGATCCCGTGGCCTCTTCCTCCTCTCCAGGGACCGGGTCTGCTAGACTGCAATTGGTAGATGCAGTAAGGAGGTGGAGAAATAAGAACGCTTCGCTACCCACATCACTGTGATGTAATCCCTACTCATGCTTCGCTTCACTCTTCATCTTCCTCCAATGACGGTCCTTTTGTCTCTTCTTGTGCTTCACTTCCTGAAGCTCCTCGATGGACCAAGGTGCACCCTGGGATCGCCACCCAACAGAGGCCACATGGGAGCAATACAGTCCAAGGGCTCGGGCTCCTGCCCGTGCCAGGCCATGACCAGGGCCTCAGCCAAACCAACCCTCAGGGAGGCCCAAGCTCCCTCTGAAACGAAACTGGCTCTATCAGTCAGTCGCCTGGGGTGGGCAGTCAAACAGGCCCTGCAGGGTGGGGTGTCATGACCCCCATAAATATGCTTTTTCATAAACCAATTCTGCTACATTCCGAGGACAGGACAGAATTCGCTGCTCAAGCCTACAAACTGTGTTAGGGCTTGTCTTAGCTTGTGTCAGCCCAGACGGACTGGCTAACCGTTAGCTTCAAGGGAGCATTGCCTGTGTTTGGTTCAGAACTCTCTCTCAGGATGATTTTGCCTGCTCATCGTAGTGAAAAGCCACCCTCGCAATATGCTATTCAGGTGGCGGAAACAGTCCCTGCAAACTGCCTGTCGTAGACACCACATCAGATCCAGCTGTATTTAGTAACTTGCTCCCTTTGGATTTGTAAGTAGACATATTGACAATATTCAAAATGAATTTTAAAAGACCCTTAAAGGACTGTGTTTTTAAGGGGAGGGATTGCTTAGAGTCTGAAATACTAAGATGAATTTGAGAGGGGACTTGACTGGCATCCGGAGGACCCGTGGAAAGGTGGTTATCAATTCAGCTACAGCTGTTGGCAGAAGGGGTGGGGGTTAAGATCGGGGAAGGGGTGGACGCTACAACGAGAAACCTTTTCTTGTTCAGTTGTGATGGAAAATAAATGACAGGGCTAAAATCAGATGAAATGGGATTGCATGAGAGGATGGATCTCTTGGCCCTCGTGCCCTGAATAGGACAGACCTGACCCTGACTGGTCACCCTTAGGCAGGCAGGCGCCTGGCCCATTCTTTCCCTCCCCTTCCCCATCGGGCGTCCATTTCTCATCCACACATCTTACCCCCCTGTGGCTGTGTGAAAAAATGAGCAAAAGCAATCCAGTCCCTCTTGCTTCGCGTCTCCTGTTCAGCGGCTTTAAAGCCTCACACTGGATCTGGGCAGCCAGGCTAAGAAGTGAACACATTAAATCCTGTCTTTCAGGGGCCAAGATCTGGGTCCGATAATATGCAAGATTTATTTATCATGCAGTTTAGGTTGTTGCATAAACAAAATGCTGTTCTCTCATCCCAGTTGACTGAGGGCCACAGGCTCACAGTTGCAGTTCTGAGGAGATCCCCAGTTCTAAGACTCTTCCATCTAATGAACTCCTGTGATTTATTGTGGTTATTTTTTAATTGCCAGTTAAAATACTTAGCCATAAAACGATTGGTTTGGCTTTGTTTACAGCAGTATGCAAACCCGGCTTGCTTAGCAGACTGGTGCAAATGAACCTTGTCTGAGCACTATTAACCTGCTTAACCCTGAGTCACTGCGACTTCACACACCGCGGATCTGAGCCTCTGCATCTGCTCTCCTGGGGGGCCAGGACTGGACTCCGAAAGGCGGCCGGGCGACGCCGGGCAACTCGAGCATCTCAGGCGGCGGCGGCGGCCCCGCGGCGGGCGTTGCGGGGCGCCTTCCTCCTCCGGATAAAGGGGCAGGCCTGGAATCAGCCTATTTCGTCTCCGGACGGCCGTCCCTCATGAGCAAATTGCAAGAACGGGAGTTCTTGCGAGCGGCTGGGAGACGAGGCTGAGGCGCAGCTGGACGCGGCCAACCCCATTTCTGTAGCGCCTCTGGATTATGATTATCCTCCAGTTTGAGAGAGACTCCTTTTTTCGGCAGATAAGTATTTCTTCTGGTAGTTTTGTCATTTGGGGGGGGGACGATAAAGTTTGGGAAGATCTGGAGATTTTAAGTAATTACATCATTGAAAACTTTGCAAAAAGCTGGATAATTAAAGTGATAAAGCTAACAACGGAGAAAGGGGAAATCTTTCTTTTAATTTTTTTTTAAAGTTTAATTTTTCATGGATCTGCATTGTTAAAACCGTAACTGCTTTAATGGGACTCTTTTCTTCCATGGGAATGCTTTTTGTTTTATTTTAACGGACCTGATAACTGGCCGGGATCATATCTCAAAAGAGCACAGTAATCAGCCTGGCCTATTTTTCAGCGGAGCCTGTTTTCAGTGGAGACGCCTGCTGGTAATTGCCTGCAATTACAGTTTTAAAAGATTTTTTTTTTCTTTTTCTTTTTCCTTCCCTTTTCCGATCTACAATTCTACTTTTTTGATTTTGCTATAATGGCAACACGTAGAACCTGATTGGATGTTAGGAGAGCCTCTGCGGAGCAGCCATCAGAGAGGAAAGATAAAGAAGATAAACCTAGTGTAATTAAGTCAATGTTTGATGAATTAGGAGCTAAACTGGCTCAGTGAGTGGACACTAAATTAGATGCTAAATTTATGACTTTTGAAAAAAAGATGGAAGAAAGATTGGATAAGATGGATATTTTTGTAAAACAAATGTCTACAGATATGAAACAAACGTCTGGAGAAATAAAACAAACTAATGATACAATAGAAATCTTAGAGAATAAATCAGGAATTAGAGATATAGAATTTGAAAGAGGAATGGATAATTTGGCTCGGTTGGAACTTAGAAATAATTTTGTTTGAGATTTAGAGCCATTCCAGAGGAAGATATCAGGAGAAAGGTGATCCAGGCATTGTTGGATTTTTTAGACTGGGAAGAGGAGGAGACTGGAGAGGAGATTGACAAAGTGTGTTGCATTAATTAATGTTTTGCCACAATAAGACATGTGCCAAGAGATGTTTTAGTGCATTTTATAAGGAGAAGGACAAGAGATCAAGTTCTGCAACAGCATTTTAATTCTAGATTGAATATTGATAATGCAGATATAATTATTTTAAAAGAAATCCCTATTAGAATTTTACATAGAAGGTGTAACTTTTACTTTTCAACAGAGAAGATTTCAATTGCATTTTGTTCAAAAGGCTAGAGCACTTTTGGAAAAATGTAAAGGAGACTTAAAAGAGGTTCAAAGGGAAATTGCAGAGAAAACTGACCAAAAATCACAACAGACAAAAGGAGCTTGCAAAAGATGACTTGGAGTTAGATGCTACTGGTATAGACTTTTCTGAATTATTCATTTAACCATGGATTATAAATGTCTAATGTGGAATATAAATGGGGCAAATTCCCCTCAGAAAAAGGAAAACATTATTTCACCATCTGAAAAAATTAAAACAAGATATAATTTGTCTGCAAGAGACTCATTGGAAATAAAGACATGAAGTATTTAACTTGTAAAAATTTGGGAGAAGACAGGACCGAAAAAAAATGGAGTTGTTTTATACATTAACCCCCATCTAAAACCACTATTAATATTGACTAATCAACATGGCAGAAATGTGGGGGTGGAAATTGAACTACAAGGACTTAAAACTTTTGTTTTGGGACTTTATGCTCCAAATGAAGATAAAGGAAATTTTTATAATTGACTTATGGAACAATTGATAAACCTTTCATATCAGAATTGGTGTTTGATGGGAGACTGGAATGGTGTAGTCTCTCCACAGTTAGGCAGAACATCTGAGAAGAAAATTAAAAATACCCAAGGTAAATTACAAAAGACTTTTTTTGATTTGATGGATAACTTTAGTGGGCATACAGAGACAAAAAAAATGGCAATTCCAGAGAATATACTTATTTTTCAGAAAGGCATGGATTGTTTTCAAGAATAAGTATGATATGGATTTCAAAAAAAACGTAGAGAACAATTTAAACAAAAGCATGGATTTAAGAACATTTTGGGATTCAAGCAAAGCTTTTATTAGAGGCTATTTTATTCAACATAATAATTGGGGGGGGGGGGAAAGCACAAGAGAAAATACAGGCTATTTTGCAGGAGATTAAGAGGAAGAATTAAAGAAATTGCCAGCAAAGACAAGTATTTCGTATCAAATTAAACCTCTACAGCAACAGCAATCCATGATAACAGTAAGAGAAATGGAAACTAAAATGAACTATGCTAAAAAGAACTTTGAATTTGCAAATAAACCAGGGAAATGGTTAACTTATAAATTAAGAGAGGAGAAAGAAAAGAGGATGATTTTGAAGCTTCAGGAGGGAGATGTGGTTTTAACAGGTAACATGGCTATACAAAAAGCTTTTTGTCAGTATTATTCTAATTTGTTCAAAGGACAGGATATTTCTCTGGAAAAAATAGATGACTATTTAAAACAGCAAAATTTACCATGGCTTACAGATATACAAAGACTGACTGTGAATGGGCCTGTAACAATAATGGAAGTTTCAGAAGCCATAAAAAAATCAAGCCAGGAAAAGCACCTGGGCCGAATGGATTACCAGGGTCTTCTTATAAATGTTTTTTATAATAAGGATGAAATTTTACAACCTCTTCAGAATACAAAGAATTTTTACAAGGAGATGGGATGCCAAGGTCTTAGAAAGAAGCTAGTATTGCTGTAATACCTAAAGAGGGACAAGATTTAAACTTAACCAAAAATTATAGACCAATATCATTACAGAATAGTGATTATAAGTTATTTACAATGATGTTGGCGGATAGACTGAAAATGGTTTTATAAGACTTTATTCATGAAGTCCAATGTGGATTTTTACCTAAAAGACAACTAAAAGATAATGTTAGAACAGTATTAGACATTATAGAATATTTGGTACAGCATAATAAAAAACAAGTGTTTTTTTTTTGGATGCAGAGAAAGCTTTTGGCAACCTTAATTGGTGCTTTTTGTTTAAAGTTTTAGAAGATTGGATTTTGGAGAGAACTTTATAAAATGAGTTAAATCAATGTATACACTACAGAAAGCACATATTATTGTTAATGGAAATTTAACAAAACCATGTGAGATTCAAAAAGGAACAAGACAAGGATGTCCATTATCCCCACTTTTGTTTATATTGGTTTTGGAAGTTTTGAACAGAGACATAAGACAAGATGAGAGGATAATGGGTGTAAAAATTTAGAAAGACATGCAAATTGAGGGCTTTTGCAGATGATCTGGTGTTGGTGTTGGAAGAGCCGTTGAAAGGGATAGAACTATGAATGAGAAAATTAAAGGAGTTTGGGCATTAGCTGGTTTTAAGATTAATAAAAAGACAAAGATGTTAACAAAAAATATGAAGATACAAGATCAAATAGAATTGATGAACAAAACAGGTTTCAAGATCAAGAAAAAAGTAAAATACTTGAGTGTTAATATGACAAATATGAATTGTATGTTGTTTCAGAATAATTATATTAAGACAAGAATGAAGTTAAAAAAGATATGTTAAGATGGGAGAAACTACAACTGTCATTGCTGGGAAGAATTTGTGTGATAAAATGAATGTTATTTTTGTTTCAGACAATACCGATTTTGACTACTGATTTACTATTTAAACAATTGGAGAAAGATATATCTAAATTTGTGTGGCAAGGCAAAAAAAAAAAAAGAGTTAAATACAAGGTGTTACAAGATGCCGAAGAAAGAGGTGGTTTAGCTTTACCTGATTTGAAACTCTACTTTGCAGCTTGTTTAGTCTGGATGCAAGAGTAGGTGACGCTGAGAAACAGAAGATTGTTGGACTTGGAAAGGCATGATTTGAGATTTGGGTGGCACAGCTATTTGTGGCATGACAAAGTTAAGGTTATATTAGATGTGCCATTGTGAGAGTTTGGAATAGATATAAATCTAGATTGTGTACAAAAATGCCTTTATGGCTATCACCACAAGAAGCATATTATAGAAGAGAAATGGTAATTAAGCAGAAATATTGTGTACAAAAATGCCTTTATGGCTATCACCACAAGAAGCATATTATAGAAGAGAAATGGTAATTAAGCAGAAATGGCTAACTTATGATGACATTTTAAATTTTTACCAGGGAGAATTTAAAATAAAATCAAGAGAAGACTTGATATGAGAAGGATGTATGTCAGTGGTTTTCACATGTACAATTAGTAGAAAGATTTAAAGTTGATAAAAGGACATCGTTTTGAATGTGATAAAACTGTATTTGAAATTGAGTTATGTAGTAATGACGAACATCTTAGTGCTAAAATGTATCAACTTTTGTTGAGATTTGAAAAAGATGAACAAGTTAAAGATTGTATGATAAAATGTGCTAAAAATTTTGGATATAATATACAAATGGAACAATGGGAAAATATGTGGATGAAAGGGTTGAAATTTACGTTTTGAAAAAGATGAACAAGTTAAAGATTGTATGATAAAATGTGCTAAAAATTTTGGATATAATATACAAATGGAACAATGGGAAAATATGTGGATGAAAGGGTTGAAATTTACGTTATGTTATAATCGTAAAGAGAATTTTTATAAAATGATATATTGATGGTATCTGTCACCAGAAAGATTGTCAAAAATGGGCAAAGGGACTTCAAATATATGTTGGAAATGTGAACAAGAAGGGACTTTTTATCATCTTTGATGGACGTGTAATAAAGCTAAAAAAATTGGGACTCAAATACATATATTAATTCAGAAGATTTTGAAGATTAATATGCAATCAAAACCAGAGACATCTCTTTTGTGGCTGATGAATACACAATTGGAAAAATCTCATGGACCTCTGTTTTTATATATGATAACTCCAGGAAGACTTTTATATGCTCAAAGTTGGAAAGACTTGATATTACCTACAATGGAAGAATGGATGGTAAAGTTGATTGAGCTAGCTGAGATGGCGAAATTGACAGCTCTGATTAGAGAAAAGACATTGACTAATTTTAATGCTAATTGGAGAAGCCCCTTTTGGACTGTTTGCAGAAAACAGAAAAAAATGAAATTATGGTATATGGATTTGATGATTAGTAAAGTTAATAGATTATAGAAAAAATGGATGCTAAATTGTAATCCTAGAGTAAGAGTTTAATGTATGTTTTATTTATATCTGCTGTGAAAGAAGTTGGAAGTCATTCTTTTTCTGTATTCCTGTTTATTTTTCTGCACTTCTGTTCTTTTTATTCTTTTTTCTTCTATTCTTTCTTGATTATTAGTTGTTGTTAGTTTTTATCTTTCTGTTTTTAAAATTTAATAAAGTTATTATAAAAAAATAAAAATAAAAAGTGGCCAAGCAGAGGAATAAGCTTTACAAAGGCTGTGATTAAAAGGACCTTTGTCCATTACAGGACTCCAACACCACAGCAAGATAGCATCACTGGCTGGATTTGCACATTGTATAGTTGTTTAACTACAGATAGAGTCAAGGACGTTACAGTGCTATCAGTAAATAAAACAATGGCTGTGTTCATGCAACCCACTAAGATGTAATCTAAATTTAAAGGCCTCTATTTGCACAACAGAGTAAGCCAAGATCAAATCACATTACAGCTTAGCAGAGTAGGTGAGCCCTATTAAAGTTTAGGATTGGACAAAGTGTACCCTGAATGTCCTTCTTAAGGAGGGGAGTCCCTAAAGGGATAATCCTCTTATCCTCCTCCAGCTTACACCTGGAGTGGGGCTGGAAGTAGATGGCATGGCAGGAGTCAGATCCTGAGGACACCATTGCTGGAAGTCCCAGTTCAGGGTCCAACAGCTTAAACGCTTCCACTCCTACCAGCTTAGGATAAGACACAATCATTTTTTCTCCAATGTCTGGAAAGGGTGTACTGTCCCTTTTTACATAACAGCAAAGGGATATATGGCTGTAGGACTCTTTCTTTAGGAGTGAGCAACATGTTCCTCCCAGGGTCTTTGATGTGACCTTCTGACTCCCCTCCTGATTACATCTCTTGCTGCTGTCGAAGATTTCCTGAGAGGCCATTTCTCCCAGATCTAGTCACCGAGGAGTCATCTCATGTCAAGGCTGATCTGGTATGTGCAGCCACCGGGCCCCACAGCACGTTGGTCTCTTCAAGATGCTTGCCTCTTCCTGCCCAGTGCAGTGACCCTGCAGGCTCCCAGGAGGAACCCCTAAGTGTCAAGCCCTGGGTTCTGTACCGAGAGGACGGAGCAGCGGCTGATCTCTGCAGAACTGGATGCAGAATTTTGGTACGCCGGGTGATGGTGCTCCCGTCCATGGCAATCTCGGTGGAGTGGGAGGGCTCTACACGTGGACATGAACCCAGGCACGTATGCAGAGGGGCACGACTGGTGGATTCATTCTTTCTCAAAGGGAGTTGGGCTTTGTCAGGAAAGGAGAAAAAATGAGAGCGGAGCTCGAAAAATTAGTTACGACCTTCTGTGGATTTTGTGTAAAATATGAGTGAATGAACCCCATGGAAGTTGCGTTTGGGAGAAAAACACACTGAATTTGAGTGCAAAAAATAAATATAAAATTTATTAAAACACCCACAATAGTTTAAAGATATCCGGAATAATACATTTCACAAACCAGTTGGTTGTGTAACATAATAAAATACAAATTAAAAAAAAAGAAAGATCCATACTTGCCATTTTTAGCATCCTAGAAATAAATTTGCCAAGACACTGATGGGGAAAAAGTATGAAAGAAAAAATACAGGGAAATTATACAAAATAAAATTATCAGCATAGATTTACTGTACTAAGGTTATCTACAGTTTAATACACAAGTCCTATTGCCTTGAGACATTGTAAATCTACCATTTGTCAACCAACCCCAGATAAAACTTCATTTCAAGTAGCCACAGTCACAAATCAACAAAGAAATCTTCAAGTGTGGTCACAAGGTGGCCTCCACTGGAGGTCTCGTTTACCAAATGTGAATTCAAGGAGACGAGAAATACCTTGAGTAGTTACAGCCTTCGGTTAACTAAACTGAATTAGTCTGCCAAATCCAAACTGGTCTTTTCCTCATTTCTTTAAATTAAAAAAAGCATTTAAAAGACTGCCATATACCTATAATTTGTTTAAAAGACAAATATGAATGAAAAATAAATGCCAAAAGCCAGCTAAATACACATTTCCATAGACAGAATAGCAGTGAGTAAATCCCAAATAACAGGTGCTAAAATGAGAAAAAGCATAGCAACCAAAAACCATTTGTAAAAAATAATAATAATAAATCCCTGATATTGGAACAGAAGAAAAAAAATAAGCCAGTTTGCTTTACTATACTTGGGCAAGAAGACAGAGAATACAAATGTTAAAGACCACCTGTTTTGACCCTGTAATAATCTTCTTTCTGTATGCAAAGACTCCCTCTCAATGCATTGCGCAGCATCCCTACCTTTATAAAGGGACAGCAAGCGATAAGACCAGTTTGCTGTTCGTTGTTACAGCTGCATTTTGCCATCTGGAAAACAATGTCCCAGATAATAAACGTGTGAAATGGTGTCACTTAAAGGTATCTCTTACTGAAGGTTTAACCCAGTTGGGTATATCACTAACATTTGCACATCAGTAGGTGAATCTGATCATGATCAGCCAGCACTGGTCTTGGTTTCGTTTTATTAACTAGCAACACAAGAATCACCCGATGGAAGCTTTTTGTTTCTGTTTGATAATAAAGCTAGGACCCTGTTGACCCTCCCCCAGAAACTTTTAAAGATTTGCAGCAAAAAGAATAGAAGAACATGCTCAAATCTATCAGTTGCGGCAGACTGCTATTTTTAATCAAAACAACTATTTCATTACTGATCGTATTTTTCTTAAAATGTTACTTCTAAAACTATTTTCTCACGTGGGTCACATTCTGCTGTGAGGTACTTTGGGAAGGCACTGCATATTGTCAGCAATGCACAGCACCATCTCTTAAATGGTTCTAGAAAATCTATTCCTCAAGATATGTCATCAGTGTTGAAAGCAAGAAATTGCCCAAGAATAGAATGCAAAAGGCTATACAGTTACTAAGATGTCAAGTACAGTGTTGAAGTAATAAAATACGTAACCTTATTTCTAATAGTTGCAGCCATGCCATTATCTATAACTGAATCACAGGTTGCCACAATACTCTGTTTTTTGAGGTATTTTGAATGTATTGTGATAACAGCAAGCTTATATGACAAAACCCTGGCTTTTATACACATTAAACAAGTCCGGTGAACCAAAGTGAAAAAGAGAGACTGAAGAAATGGAAAATAAATAGCACCAAAATAGTATTTTGTAAAAGTTTTAGACACATCTACTCACAAATAGTAATACACAGAGGAAAAAAGCCGTAATAGCAGGTTGAACCTGACTTATTAAAGGTTAGCCAACCTTGTATGATCAGATCCACATTCACACCACCTGCCCAAACCCAGCCTGGTAACAGGCTGGACCCTGGACTGGGGCTGACCCCAAACAGATGTGCTCACACTGAGATGTAAATATGGTCCAACAAGGGCTTTTCCCTGGGTAAAGCAAGCAGGACTGGGTGACAGCTGTAAAGGATCTGCTGTTAACAACGAAAGCAAGCGAGCGAGCCAAGTAAGGTGACGACGACACTGCGTTTACAAATAGCTGCTCTGTCTTGGAGTGACCTCAAAACTTTAATTAAGCACCCATAGTTTTGCATAATAATTACCAATGTACAGGATTATGGATTGTTGCACCATGCACACTTGCTAAATTGGCACAAGTGTTAACTGTGAGTACAGTTTGCAGTACCTTATTTTCCTTATTTTAAAGAAATGGGTTTTCATTTACCCATTTGTATCAAACAATGTGTGGCTTGATCCCAAAAGCCCTTTCCAGAGATGGTAATTTTGTAAAAATACAAATCTCAAGTGTCAGATCCTTAGATCTAGCCCTAGGAGTGGACAGCTGTCACTTAAACCAGAGAAATCTGTCCTGGATCTACATACATGAAAATGAAATCAGATTATGCAGTTGTATACTTTAGACCCAGAACAGAAGTTTTAGAAACTACAAATATTTAAAATGTTCAACCTTTCTATTTTCAGTTAATTGTAGAGACCTCTGGTTAGATAATAGCACCTAAGCAAGATGGAATCTGTTCCCCACTCTAAAAAGCAACTTGTTTTTTTAAGAACTCATCAAGGTAGCACCATTTCATTACAAGATTTTAGTTGATTAAAAATATGCCCTTGAATGAGCCTACAAAGCACATTCTGGCATTATGCACCATCAGCTGCATTATCTCAGAATATTTTTGTCCTTCCTCTTCTGCCTTTCGTTGAGTGGGGCTCTCCCAGCCTAGGCAAGGGCGAGCCCTCCCGGCCTTCCCCACTCAGATGGGGGTAATGGAATCCCTGCATGCGGGGGGTGGGCGTGTTGGGCAAGAAAGGCATGTACTGTGATGTCTTGTTTCGAAGCTTCCTGGCTGCTTACTCATCACAGCAGAGCAGCACCAAGGAGACAAACACCCACAAAAAGTTTATAACAAGTTTGCAGGCAAACAGCCACTTTTCGTCAAATTGAGAAACTGGCAAAGGAATTATGTCAAGTGCCCATCTGCCACCTGACCCTTCCACACTTTGTGCATAAACAACAATTCATGTGATCTGCTTGAACAACTCCTGATTTGACGAAGAGACTCAAGTGCCCAAAGCAGAGACTGTCCTATAGCCAAACAATCTCAATCTCCTCCCGGAGAAGTCAATGGGACTAGCCAAGTCTTCAAATGCAGCACAACTCAACACTTTTGTCAAGAATTTTTCCAGGGATTATGGATTTTTTTGTCTTTATAGCACCAGGGGTTAAGCTTGGTGGCACTTGATAACTTCTTCTCATCATTACACCTCCCCAAATACATTTCAAGATTTGATTTTATTTTATTTTATTTTATTTATTATGCTGTCTTGGGATATCCAGTCACAAGTGCAAACTGGCAGCACTCACCAAGCTTACTGTAAGAAACTAGTAGCATCATTAGACCTATGATCTTTTTGTGAGTTGAGTTGGACACCCCCAAAAACTACTCTTAAGATCTCAGGACTGGGTAGTATAATTTTTTTGAAGCACACAGCAGCACCCCACTGGCTTTAACATAGCTGGGACATCTTTGAGCCCTTAGGGCACCATTTACCCATACACTTCTAAATACAAACAGTTCTGCATCATACAATTTTCCGAATTGTACAAACCAGCAGAAAATTGACAGTGCCAATGAAAAGAATTTCTAATTTCCATCCACAAAGCTAAAGGAGAGAACCCCATGCATAGATCTATCTTTCATATGTAATTCTGAAGCAAACTATTTCTTTTTCACAACTGAGATACGAGGTAGGTTATATATGTAGCATGAAAGCAACCTCAGACTGCAGCTGACTTGTATTAAAAACATAAATTTATCTGGGATCAGTCTTGTTTTCACTTAAAACATCTTTATGTTAAATCAGGCATGTGAAAAAGTATGATCAACAATGAAATCCATGGTAACTCTGTTTTCTGAGATCTTTTGTACATGTTTACATTGTGGTTTTGAACTGCAGTAAATAATGAATGTGTCAAATCCATGGTAACTCTGTTTTCTGAGATCTTTTGTACATGTTTACATTGTGGTTTTGAACTGCAGTAAATAATGAATGTGTCAAATCCATGGTAACTCTGTTTTCTGAGATCTTTTGTACATGTTTACATTGTGGTTTTGAACTGCAGTAAATAATGAATGTGTCAAATTTTGGTGGCATTCACATTCTGTAAATTTAATACTGACATAGGACCAGATTTTTAAAAATATATTCTTAGAGCAGCCAGTCTAGTTGAAATGAATGAGAACTTAAGATATGCTATTTCAGTAAAAACTAGTGATTCCAGTTTAACTTGCTTTGGACTTGCACCAGTTGGAAGGAAGAGCATAATTTGGTCCTTTTGGATTATTAGTGAAAATGAAACAAATTGAGGAGCCAACCTTTGCATTAGTATTTCTTCTTTTGTCTTGTGTAAACTGATCTGGACCAAATAGGGAACTACTAGGTCAACACCTCTTGACCCCCAGGTAGCTCCTGGTTCTTGGACCCAGAATGTGGAACCTTCCTTTTGTGGACGATCCTACGGGCAACATTTCCAGCTCAGAAAATTATAATCTCAGGGCTGGACAGTTCCACAGACAAAAGTTGAATAACTAATGGGATTTCAACAAGTCAGGTGTACTGGAGTCCCTCCTTTTCCATATACTTTTACAAGTTCTTGCTCTCTAAAATAATCTAAGTGAAGCTTTCAAGTCACCCCAGCAACATTTATCAAATGAGACACTAACCAAGGAAATTACAGAAGCTTAAAAGAACCATACAAAAATATTTTGGGGATGAGATTGCTCTTTTTGGCTAAGAGATCCATCTCACAACTGTCAGTAACAGGCAGGCATGAAATTGGCCTAACAAGGCAGAGAAATCATTTCTCGTGACTGAGAAAGGGCCTGATTGTTAAGCTGGATCTCCTAGATTGAACCATTTCCAACTGCAAGTGGGCAGTCCACTTCCCACGCTTGAAAACAACCTCTCATCAATATTTTCCCCTCCACAAACCATTTTAATTTAAAAAGAAGCGGCTCTTAAAACGTAGTCCCTGCACCTGTACTCCAAAGTGATACAATTCAGGAAGAATGATTAACCTACATTTTGCTTTGGGTATAATTGAGCCTTCAGTGCAGATGCCCTGAAACGTGGCTGATTGACACCATGAAGAATTAGCGGCTGGCGTCAATATAATCCTATGACACTCAGAACATTTCCTATAAATCTGACTTGGAATTATTCTTAACAGCTATGATATGTTCACGGGTATGCATACAAAATCAATTATAATTCACTGATTCTCCTTGCGAAATATAAGCAACTTTACAGAATACAGTAAACAAACAAAAAAAATTAAGGACGGAAAAGCTTGTTAAATATTTTGTTTCTATTTACATTTCTCCCGCAATAATCTGTTTTAAAACATACTGCTCTTCAAGTTATTGGGTATCTCTTTTAAATCTTGGTGAAAGTGCTTTTTTTAAAAAAATCTTTTGCTATTTACAGTTTAAAATCAGAACCACATAAAACACGCAGGATGCTCTACAGTGATCCCGTGCTCCTGTTGTCAGGCGCGAGGACTGAGAAAGTTTCCTAGTAAACAAACGCTATGTACAGAGTTGGATCTGCAAGCCATCTTTTCTCAAAAGGCACCTGTTAAGTGCAGAAGGTGACTGGTAATCTGTAATCAGTTCAGATCTTTAACAGGTTTGATTCTTCTGCCTTCTGCACCGAGAAACCACTCACGTTGGCTATTAAAGCCAGTGGGGATCTACTCTGGTGAAGGAGTTAGATCTCCATTTTTCTACAGAAAGACCCGTAGTAAAAGGTGGCAAAGGATTCTTACATTTGTCATAAGAGTTGCCACCGCCCAGTCTGAAGATGGCACCCACGAGAGGGTGTGAAAATGTTCTGAAGGTGCCACCTCCAGACTGAGAGCTCCCATCTCCAACTTCCATGGAAGTCAATGGGGATTTTCCCCACAGATTCAGTGGGAGCATTTAAAATCCAGACAGAACTTTATCCTTTAGCTCAGAACTCTCCCAGTAAAGGGTGAAATTCAAATGATTTGAAGAAAAACCATACAAAGATCCACTTACTCATGACAGGCAATTAAAACCTTTATACTTCTGTCATTCAGGTCTATTCTACTACGATCAATAACTGATACAAAACAAACGAAATGCCCCAAGCTATTTTTGGTGTGGTTTAACCAAAATCATGAAACCGGATTGAAGTGAATTCCATCCTAATTTAGGAAGGATGCTCCCCGCCATTATTTTAAGCCCAGGGAATGTCTAGCTCCAGAGATCTGCAGCCACCTACATGGACCAGGCATCTTATGAAGAGAAGACTGACTAGGAAGGGTAGATCACTTTTAAACACTGGGATTCAACATTTTCAAAGCACCACTGTGCTGTAATGAATTAGTTGCCACATAAATTTATTTCTCCTTTCCTCTCAAAAGTGGCAAAATAAAATAAAACTTGCAATAAGTTGTCTTCATTTTTATATTTTTAGAATGACTATTTGCAAGGGGAAAATATTTTAACTTGGTAAGCCTGCACCAATGGAAAATACAATAGAAAACTCCTCCTTTTAATCGGACTCTGCACCAGAGATGGTAAAAAAAGAGGCTGTCTACTTGCACACTAAAGGCTTAGTGAGGTGGTTTCTTAAAGATGCAGTAGCTTAAGCTGCCATTTTTACTTTTAGCATTGCTTGTTATCACTACTATTCTAAACATGTTGGCCTAGCTTGTTTCCTACCCAAGGAAATTAGCATGACTGGTTATATTGTACAGTACTGCAAACTTAAAAGGCCAATAAATTGCACTTCGAACAAAAGGAAAAAGAAATCTGTGTTCTTAGTCTGTAGTTGCATTCATCTCACACAATGAAGAGAGAGAAATCAAGATACCAAAGGCTATTTTACCTAAGCTGTCTTTCCCTGAAAGTTTCTCACTTTCCACTTCCATCTCCTTTCCCCCACTTCTCTTTGAGAACTTCATTTTTAAGACTTTTTTCCCCTCCAAATTAAACTGGATTCACCAAATAAGTTATTTAAGATGGAACTTTAAAACTACTGCCTACATTGTAAATGACTATCCTTTTCTTTTACCTGATGTTAGAGATAAAACTTGCCTTGAGATTTACAAAAGTAAAAAATAAGTTATTTAAGATGGAACTTTAAAACTACTGCCTACATTGTAAATGACTATCCTTTTCTTTTACCTGATGTTAGAGATAAAACTTGCCTTGAGATTTACAAAAGTAAAACATGTCTGCTGGTAGATCTCATAATCCTCTGTTTTCCTTCCTTTTTTCTGCTCAGACTTCACTGTTTATGCTACTGTTCAGGATCTGGCAGGAGACCAGGGAGGGTCCAGCTCATTTTGCCAAGATCCGAACCAGAGAAGGCAACGCCAGAGTCAGTCCTCCTATTTTCCTGGGGTTTCCTTCTGATTTAAGATTCCTTAGGATTAAAAAGAGAAACTCTAGATGGCATTTTAAACTCTGTTCAAACTACTGAGTAGGAAAGGGTTGCTTATCTGAGATGCCTTCTTAACGTACCTCCTCAGCCACTGAGACCTACTGAATCAGTAAGAAACCACCACACACCAACCGGTGGACCCTGCTCAGAAAGTCCCCTTGATTGGATTGGAAGTTCATGTTTCTGGGTGGTCTCCGAGGGAAGATATTTACCAGCCCCGACATGATGGAAGGTGCAAATTTGTACCTGGTTTAGTGTGGGGTGGAGTTGTCTTTTTTGTTTTTAATCACATAATCTGCTTCAGAGTTGTAATAATTGCAGTTAAAAATCCAATATACGTAAGTATTGGATGTGGAATTAAAAAGCTGTCCTTTGTGAAAGGACACTATAAATTTCTTTTGCCATTACTGTGATGTACAGATTAAAAATGCAAAGATATAAATACTAGATTACTGAAAAAGGCTGACAGCAATAAGTTTCTTTAGCTCGACTCCCAAGTGAAGGTAGGGAAACTTCACACTTGGCCTGGTATTCGGTTTCTCTCCAAAGGAAAAAGCACCACAGACCAGCACTGCCTTCCAGTGCTGCTAGCGTTGAGGTAAAGTGGCCGCCGGGAGCTGTCGTCTTCTCATATCCAGCGGCTGTACGGTCCTGTTACCTTGGTATAAGCGTAAGAGGACACAGTGACAGCCGAGTTGGTGGGAATGGCCAAGGCCTGCCTCTTTGGAACCAAGTCCTCCTTCTCCTTATGCTGGGGCTCAGGGGCCAAGCTGCCTCCCCACTTCCGCTTTTTGCCAAGGTTTTTGATATCCTGTTGAAGCCCAAGCCTGGCTGCCTCCTCTTGCCTTGCCCTCGCTCTTTCTGCCAGCTGTTTCATCTTTGCTTCCCAAAGGGCAAGTCCATGATTGGGCTGGTTCAAGTTCTTGTGCTGGTAGAATACCAGAGAGATGCGTGTGGGGTGACATCGGTTCGGTTTCTTCAATGGGGTGGTGGCATGCAGCTCGCGCCTTGCACACTCAATGAGGATGGACCCATGGGCTGGAGCTACTGCCACCCCACCAATGTTTTCATCCAAAAAGTTGTGTTCACTGTCTGACCATACCTCCTCCTCTTCTTCATCCTCCTCTTCCTCCTTGATGTTCTTCTCAGGTGTCTCTTCCATGCTGTCATCCAAACTAAAGGAATCCCAGGGTCTTTCAGCACCCAGCAATGATGCGCTTCCTTCTTCTTTCAAGGAAGCAAATGGCGGCTTCTCCTCACAAACACTTGAGGCTGTAGAGGGCAATGAGGCAAAGGAAGTCCATGATCTACTCGGTAAACCTGTATTTGATGTCAGAGTCCTCCTGTCATCCACTTTACCAGAATGCCAAAGGTCATCTTGAAGCCTGGAACTTCCCTTGATGGAACTGAAGTTCAATTGCCCAAGACCCCAGGGTTTCTCCTGAAGGTCTGAATTGGCAGAAAACAATGAGGGGCTTTCATTGACTTTGCAAGGGCTCCATGATTTCCCCAGCGCATCAGGGCTAGGTGACAGATTCTGCCCCTCCCCAGGAAACAAATTCCACTGTTTCTCCAAAAGGTGGGACTGTGATAACCTGCTAAGATTTGAGTGGGAACCAAACAAATTTGATTTGTTCTGGGTGCTTGCATTAAGCATGCTGCCACTGTCATTTGGCGTAAACATGTTCCACGAGCTTTCAGCATTACTAGTTCTCTCAGGTTGGGACTGATTTCTATTGACTTTATAAGGGCTCCATTGTTGCTCTGGACCACCATTCTGGGATAACCTGGACAAATCAGATGGGCTCAGATTTGGAGCTAGGCCATTGACAGCAGGTGATCTAGAAAGGGACTCTGGGTGTGTCAAGGAATCAACTGGTTCTTGCTTGATTGTTCGGTTGTTGAAACAGTTTGTGTTTTGTGCAAATGACAAGGCTTCTGCAGGGACTGAGTGACATCTCTGGGGCACAGCTGGGGTCTTACCTGCATGTCTGCTGGCTTTCTCGTAGGTGCGCTGGTGGTGATTTTTGCTCCGTACAGTGGGTGGTATCTCATCCAGGAGTTCAGTATTCCTATAAGCATGGCTCAAATTATCTTGCAAGATTTGGACGTCAGGCTTCTTCTCATAGCTGCTGCTTACCCAGGGTGCATTCTTGTTATCACTGTAATTCAAAAACTGGGAGTGGAACATATGGTTGCTAGAAAATCCGTAATACCCGAAAGATGGAAGAGAGAACTTCGAATGCAACCCATTCATGGAAGGCAGATTAGGCTGTGCATAGTATGAATGATAAGAGTAAACACTGTTCATGCTGTATGGGTCAGAGGGTCTGCAATTCCCGAGCACCGAATAGCTTTCCACCACTGCATTCCCATTGTACTTCAATGTATTATAATGACTCTGAGGTTCCACTTTGATGGAAGGTTTGATTGATGGCTGGGAGAGTCCACTTTTCAAAGCTGTATCTGCAGATGCACAAAAGGAACCGATGTGAATTTGCAGAGTCACTTGGCTTCCTTAGTACAAGCACTGAAGATCTGGGCCATGCTTTCACTCCGTATACATGGACTTCTGGCTGAAGGATTCTGGGACCACCTTGTAAATTATCAGAAGCCTTGAGAGGCTGTGGTTCAAATCGGCAGTCAAGCTTACCCAGAAGCTAGGAAGCCATCTGTCAACCTAATCTATTTCACAGAATTGTTATAACAAGACAATGGGTGAGGAAATAATCAATCTAACCATTTACTATTTTTCTAGATTGTTATACTTAAAAAAAAAAAACTCCCAGTGATTAATAACCATTTAGCTGACATGAACTTGGAGGAATTAGAATAGAACGAACATGGAACAAATGAATAAGGTTAGTAATGGAGGCCATTTTACTTTGCTTGCCATCACCAATCTCCTGGTATAACCTGCAGAGGCTGAGACAGAATGGAAACGCATAGGACAATCTAGACTGCAACTTCTTAGAAACCCTGTTTTAGAGCAGGTCCTCAAATTACACAGTGATAGTCCAAAAACTCAGCGAGATTCTAACAGGAACCTGAAAGACATTCTGGAATTCCTTGCAGGAGGCAATGTTTCTACACAAGCGCACAGAGATGCCTTAGCAGATAAGAAGATTTAGAAAGCAGAAGGTGGGAAGACCACCTCCATATGTTAACTGAATCAGGATCAAGGTTAAAAAAAACCCGGGTGTCATGGCTCCCTTAGATTGCTCCTCCTCCATACAGCAGGAGTGGAAACAGACTGAAAAGTCTGAGGCCAGTTCGCAGCAGCATCACTTTCCATCTGACCCATCCTACAGTCCTCTGAAGCAGGAACGTAGCCACCGGGAACACTAGGAAGCTAAGAAATAACAAATGGCCGGGGAGGCTGCCATGGGAATGACAGTCTACTCAGGAGTAGGCTATTGCTCCAGAATAAGCCAGTCACCCAAACCAACCTGAGCAGCACCAACCACGCTTGTGCGGAAAGCAAGAGCTACCAGGACAGATGCCTTGGCTCAGCTATTTCAGGTGTTGGGACGACCCCTGAGATGCCTTGCCTGGGACTGCTCTGGAACCAGGGCACTGCTTTGTCCACCTGGACAGTCTGACCTCCACCAGACCTGTGACCAGGCCTTCTTCTTGGCTCACTGAGCCTTTCTGCAGCTACCAGGACTGGCCATGACAAAGCCTCTGCTGCTCTTACCTGTGTTCTGCTGGAGTGCTGGGAGCTCAAGGATGTCCTGCTTGATTTTTTCAGGTGTAATCAGTTTCTCTTTCTGCATTTTCTTTTTTTCAGCAGCTGCTTTCCGGGCTTCCAGCTGCCTCTGCCTGCAAGACTTTGCTGGTTCGGGAAGCTTTCTCACCTCTCTGGGGAAGGAGGTAAGCACCTGGATGGCCCCACTGCCCACCTTTGCAGCCTGGTTCTCCTCGCTGCCAAACTCATCTGTGGTGGACATTTTGTACAAGGGAAGAACATGCAGTTGCTCATCCTCAGGGATTTTCCCAGGGGTACGATTGTCTTCTTTAGTCAAGGTGCACACCTGGAAAAGGAGGCCAGCCAGTCACCAAAGAAAAATGTCCCAACACGTTACGCAAAAACAACCCAGCAGCCTTTCCAAGCCTCTACTTTTCATGAACCAGGCATCAGCTCTTGCTCGTCCTATCCAGTCAGCAGAGCGGAAACCATTTTGGCTGGAGGAGCACAGAAGGTGCAGCTGTTCGCGAGAGGCGTCCAGCTGGACAGGGCTGATCTTAAAAGCTCCTCTGCGTAGTCAAAAGAATGCCTCGGAGCCGGAGGCTTCCAGTAGGAACATGGTGGCTTAGACACCGCTCTGCAACAGGGAGAGATGACACCACAGCTGGGTTGGTGGCTGGCAGCAAGCGCTGCCCACCCAACGTGCTCCGGATAAAGGAGGAAGCGAGGAAACGGATGTTCCTTGAAAGCCAGTCGCGGAGACGGAAGCCTCTGCGAATGGCTCTTGAGTCGAGTGGCTGGGGGGGGCATCTCTGAATGGACACTTGAGCTGACCAATTCTCATTTCTTAAACACTTTGGCTTGTAATTATTTTTCAGCTCAAGAGAGACTTTCCTTCACAACAAATAAGTAAATCTCTTGGGGCTTATCCTTATTTTTGGGACTATATTTTTAAATAAAGAAATAGAGATTTAAATTAAGCTGATTAATTCGCAAAAACCTGGAGGAAAAGTGGAATTTAAAAGAGACTTAAAATTCACTTATAGCGAAACAGGAAGATTTGCAGCAACATGGGAAAGTTTATGTTGTGTTCAATTCTGCCTGCTGATTGGTGGGGCTTTAGAAACAGAAGCTAGACTGTAACTTGATTCCCTTTGAAGCTGAGCACACGCGCCTGCGATGTCAGCTTGGAAGGCACCAGCGGGCGCAAACCGCAGTTGATTTTCGCTTGCAATTAACTACATCTGGCAATACATTTTGCTTGTCTAAATGGAAAGAAGAAAGAAGAAGAAATGGCTAAAAGAGGTCCCTCGGAGCAGCCGCTAAAAGCTAAAATAACTCCTTTAAGTCTACTCAAGTCAATGTTTGATGAACTAGGAACTAGATTCATGTCCCTTGAAAAAAGGAGGTAGGAAAGAGTGGGTAAGATGGAAAAAAGGTGGAGACTGACCCGGGCGTGGAATTGGAGCTCAAAAAAATGTTGGGTTACAAAGGTGATATGAATAAAGAAGTTGTGGGTTTAAATATGGACTTGAGGTGGCCAAAGGATGATATGGAAAAAGGTGTTAGAATGGAATCACAGGTAGAACTAGATGAGGTCAAAATGTTTAAAGGGGACATACAAATAATGAAGAGTGATCTGGAAAGCTGTTTTACTTCGAATTTGCAAACGGAATGTATTGCATCAGTGAGGCCATTCCTAGGAAGAGTTGAAGAGAAAATATTGGAGAAGCTTCTGGGAGAAACCAAGATGATGGGGAACCAACTGGCAGGACCTTATAAGAAAGGACTAAAATTTAAGCTTTTTAAAAGTAAACAGAAAGTTTATAAAGTGATATGGTTAACATATATGTTGAGGCCCTTGGTAATTATTAATGGGATTTGTCTTTATGGCCAGGACTGAATGACAATGTTTTAAGGATTCTGGTATAAAGTTCACTAAGGTTAGGATATATTTGTTATTAAATTTATGGAATTTTTGTTCTTATATATGACAACAGTAAGGTTTTTAAGTGTATAAAAGTGGAAGGATATGATATTATTTACAATTTTTAAGCAAGGTTTTTAAATGCATAGAGGTAGAAAGAAAAGATATCATCTATAGTGAAATAATGGTTTCTGAGGTTGATGGAGTTGGCTGAGATGGCAAAACTGGTAGTTTTGATTTGAGATAAGATATTGGGTAATTTTAGTGTTAATTGGATTTTTGGAGGGGGGACTTTTTGTGGGATATGCAAAAATGAAATTATGTTGTATAGGTTTGATGATTAGAAATAATATGGGATAACAGAAATAATGGAAGTTATGTAGTAAATTTAGAGCAAGATTTTGACTTATTATTACTTATATCTGCTGTGGGGTGGGTCGGAAGTAAATTCTTTGTTGTTTTTTCTTTTCTTTTCTGCACTTTTGCTTTTTATTATTTTTTCTTTTTAAATTTTTTTTCTTTTTTTCTTATTTTTTATTCTTAATATTAGTTTTGGTTCATTTTTATTGTTCTTTTAAAAAAAATCAGTTATTATAAAAAAAAAAAGAATGGCTCACAGCCACATCCTATACTGTTTTCAAACATGGAAAAAATTGCATCAGTTGCTTCTCATATTCCAGAGCCTGGCTTTGTGCGCATGCATGCACCCACACACCTCAAGGCCATTAATGCACATCAGACGTGTCCTACTGTGGGAAATCAGAACTGCTGAAGGTACTCATCCTTCAAGCAAACTTCTACAAAGGAATTGCTAGGAAGAAATGGGAAAACTTGTTCTCTCCTGCCAGTGATCCGGGCTCCCTGTACTTAGCACTGTTGGAATCCTACTGCTACTGCCAATGGAAAAAACTACATTCTGGTCCAAGTGATTTCCTTGTCATCTGCCCACCCTCCTAGTGATTCAGATCAAGAGCGTACTGTCTTGTGGGGAAAGGAAAAGTAGCAAAGTGCATGAAGGAAGGAAGAAAGGAAGGAAGGAACAATACTTCTTTCCCCTTCTTGCCTGAGACAACACAGCTTCTTTCCTGTAGCTATGAGGTCTGAGAAATCAGCAGTTCCCAGAAAGAGGAGGATGAACCCCAGCTTCTTTCCTCCCAACTTCTCCTGGTGGACCACTTGGTCAACATGATTCTTCCCTCCAACAAGCTGAGTGGGGATGGGGGGGGATGGACGACTGACCAGGATTCTTGTGGGGGTCACACCAAGGTGGCTGAGAACCACATACTGCCTACCCAGAGCCCACCTTTTTCACATCCTGGCCAAAGAGGCAAGCAATAATCCCATTCAAAATGAAAATGCTAATTGTGGCTGTTCAGTGACTACCTTCTTCTTGCTTGAAACCAGCAAAACTGGCATGACGAGAGCAACAGGCGAGCAGAATTTTACTGCAGTCACTGAAGCTAAAGAGAAGGAAATATCTTCTCTGACCACAGCATAGGTATGACCCCCCCCCAGCTGCTTTCAAAACTTTTATAACTGCAGATCTAATCTAAATAATTTTATTTTCAGATGGAGACAGAGGGAAGGATCTGCAGCTGGGTAGGAAAAACCAGCTGCACAAGTTCAGGACTGGGGAGACCTGGCTTGGTGGCAATGCTGGTGAGAATATACTCCACAGTCACCCTCTGAATATAAGCAAGCTACGTGATACAGCAGCTAAAAAGTTCTAACAAACTTTTGGGCTGCACTGACAGAAGCATTTCATCCAAATCACAAGTACAGTAATAGTTCCACTGTACTCAGTTCTGATTAGATCACCCTTGGGAATCTTGAACACCAACTTTAAAAGGGTGCTGGAGAGGCTGAAGGAAGTACAGATGAGAGTCCCAGGATGGTATGTGATCTGGAAAACAAGCCCTATGAGGAAGAAATGAAATACTTTGGCACGCCCAGCTCACCCAAGAGAAGATGGACAGATGTAATAGAGGTCCATCCATCTCTAAAGGGCTGTTGCAGGCAGGAGAAGGAAGGACCTACATTCTGTTGAAACCAGAACAAGGAGCAACAGATTGAAGTTAAAGGGGATATCGGGGAGAATTTCCCAACCAAAAGAACAGTTGAGCAGTGGAACAGTCTGCCTAAAACATGGGTAGCCTTCTCACTGGAGAGTTTCAGACAGGGACCAGATGGCCCACCTGTTGTTCCTTAACAGAGCAGAGGGACAAACCAGATGACCTGCCAAGGTCTCCTCGAATTCATTAAAGTTTCTATGACTTTTGCAAGTTCTGCTATGAGTTGATCTACTCTACACCTTTCTGGAAAGATTAATGGCTCCTATCATATCAACGTGCATATTATGAACTTTGAGCATAGTAATCTTATTAGTCTTTTGTAGCAAGAACAACTAAAAATGTAGTGGCACTTTAATAAATGTAATCTGTAGCCTCAGTGCCCTCAGCTGCATGGATATCAGCTCTCACAGTTTCCAAGCCAGCACGGCCACTGGGAGTTCTGGCAGATGCCACAATCCTCTTTGTTATATTTTGAAAGAAAATACATTTTCCCCCGCCAAAAAGCAATAAATAGTATAGTATAGTATTATAATATCATATCATATATTACAGTGGTACCTCAGGTCACGAACGCTTCTGTTCATGAACAATTCGGTTCGCGACCAGCACCATTCGCAAAATTTTGCTTCCATTCACGAACTCCACATCGGGTGACGAACAGGATCCGCGGCCATTTTCCCTCCCGTGACACGTCGTCGCGGCTTCCCGTAGGGAGGGGGGGGCTCCCTCCAAGCAATAACCCGCTCCCCCCCCACCTTCCTGTCCTCCACGCCAGAAGTCGCCTCGAGCAAGGTTAGCGTTCTCTCTCTTCGTATTGCACTGTACTGTACTTTGTGTCATATTTTTGTGGTTTTAAAAAAAATACATATGGTTCAGAACGGATTAACCGTATTTACATTGAACCTTATGGGAAAATTTGGTTCGGTTGACGACCAATTCGGGTTGCGACCAGAGTCACGGAACGAATTAAGTTTGTGACCCAAAGTACCACTGTAATATTAGAATACATTGTAAAATGCATTGTTCAAATGCAGATGTTTGTGCTTATTTTTCTAAATGACAGATTAATGACCCAAGATAGCTTGGACTTTGATGTGCACGTGTGCAAAGTGACCATTGGCAACTTCCAGGGAAGAAACGGAGAACTGAAAACAGCTCCACTAAAAGCAGAGCCGACGCCTGCAGCAGAATGAAGAGCTGCTGAGCAGACCGGCTCTTTGTAATTCCTCTCCGGACAAGGAGAGGACGTGAGATTGCCCACAGGTGCTCCAGACAGCTGCTCCTCGTGAGGAGACTGCAAGACAGCAGTCTCTGGCAGGTTTAGAGCTCTGGGAGATGAGTGAATAGCCATCTTGCTCAACCCACGGTCAAGTCACCAGGTTTGCATTCTTCCTTTTTTAATCACTTTCAGAGATTGCCTGTTAACTGCTCTTCAGCTATTAGGAACCATCAAATTGACATGTTTTACAGCACTGGGTGAGTTTCCTTCAATGCTTAGCAAAAGAAGTTTTAAATACAAGTTTAAGGACTTAATTTTTTTTCTGGAACAAACATCAAAAGACTGCTTAAAACTTTGATTTTAGAAAGTTATAAACAAACTAAGGATCCAAATAAATTTGAAATAAGATTTTGGAATTAATTATAAGAATCTTTCCTGTAGGAAATTACTTTGTTTTAAATTCTTTAAAAAAACACATGATAGGACAGGACTTTGAAGGCTGGACACTAGAAGGAACTAGAAGGAACTCAAGATTAGAATTAAAGGAGAAGAACACTTATATTTGACTTACTAATACAGAACGGAGCAAAATATTTTAACATTCAACATACTGAGGGATATTTTTGAACAGTGGACT
>NW_006536521.1:59576-72656 GCF_000186305.1 Python bivittatus | reverse complement strand
TACAATATATATATTTGAAAGCATTCTTACTTTACAGCATTTTTTCACACCTGCCTAAAACATTTTCACAGTACTGTATTTAAAAATGACAGGCTACAAGAATGATATGGAAAAAGATGCCACACTGGACATTCAAAAGAAATGGCTGATGTCTCAAAAAATTAATAGGGATATACAAATAAGAAACCAAGAGAGTGATCTGGATAATCTTCCTATATTGGATTTATAAAAGAGACTTGTTAAAGCTTTGAAGAATTTTGTGAAAAGGGACAAGAAAAAATGAAAAGAAATCAAGTTTTAGGACATTATTTGAAAGGACTAAAGATCAAGATCGTTAGAAGCAAAAGGAAGGAATATAAAGTTGGTTTATTTGATCAAGGTTAAAATAGATATGCTGTAATCTCTGGTAACCCTTAATGGACTTTTGCTGATCAGGACTGAAATGATGAGTCTTTAAGGATTTGTTTATAGATAAGAGATGGGACATGGGAAGAGAACATCTGTTGTATTTTAAGAGAAGGTGATAAGTTACTAAATTGTTTATACTTGTTGTAATGAAGATGGGAAGTCACTTCTTTGTATATTTCTTTTCTTTTTCTTTACTATATTCTTATTTTTTTCTTTCTTTTCTATGTTTTTTCTTTTCTGCATCTTCTATTTTTTCTTTTTTTAGTTTGTATTAGTTTTTTATCATTGTAGTTGTAATTTTTAATAAAATTACTATAAAAAAAAACCAAAAGTGACCATTGGCTATATTTAGCATTGCCCCAGTTCAGCTTCCTGCCAGAAACCACAAGGCAATGGCAACTGATCTTGGCGCAGCTGCAAACTTCTTTATCTTCCACCAACAGAAGGATTCCTTTAGCCCAGCACTACCACCATTTGAAATTAATTCAGGCTATATCTGCACTATTAACATATCTGGTTTAATGTCATGGCACTTCCCAAAAGTCCCAGAGAATCTTCCTTCTACTAATTACCACGTGCACATTCTATGCACATGCTTCACTGGTGAGGACACTTGCTAGGAAAGTTGGACATAGTGGTGTAAAGCCACCCTTAATTTCTTATAGATATTCTGACTAGGTGGACTGAACTTGGTGGCTTTGCAAAGGGAAAAAAAGGATTTTTTTACTGGAAAATAACAGCAAAGAGTAATTACGGCAGATATGTCCACAGACTAGAATCCATTTCATCAAATACTTCAAAGGTCTGAACTGTAATGAGCATCTGATGATGCAAACTGAAGTCCGTGAATGCTTCTACTATACTTAGTTTTTCAATTTTTAAGATGCTGCAAGATCCCTCACTATTTTGCAGACAGAATTGAAGATAAATGAAAACCGCCCCTTACCACTGTGCACCCATTGTAAAGGTTGTGCTGGTCCTTGTGTGCATGAGCGCAGAAATCCATGCATGCTGTCACTCCAGAAAAAGGCCGCCCCTCTTTCAGCCCAAGCCGGCAATCTATTGCTATATCCTCATTTGCAACCTAATCAAAAGGGAAAGAAAAGCAGTTTGTGTTATAGCAGCATGCTTGACATTATGGCCTTAATGTGGAAAAAGCAACATTAAGGAGGCCAAGATAAAGTGACTGTCTTTGGCTACCCATTCCCTCAGTCGATTGCCCCCAATCCTGTAAGAGGATGCAGCTTTGGGCTAAACTCCATGTAATCTGGAAGACCTGTGATCAGATCCCTTGATAACTCCAAGATTTTATTTCAAAATGGCCTTAACTGAGCACAGGAAGACCTTCCTCCTATCATCTGACAAAGGGAAGACACGAGGAAGGGCAGCTTAGAGACATGGACTGGGTCACACCTATCGCAATGGCATTCACCATTCCCAAACACAAAGTGCATCATGGCTAAGCACAATACAAACACAACCCATGGGGGCAAGTGGGTCAAGGCCAACCCTGCTTTTATTCTCTTTTCAAGCAAGCCAGAGCTCACTGACAGCCGGAATACTTTCTGAGCGGCTGGACCCATGCAGGACTGATTTGCGAGAAAGATCTCTCTCTCAGCTTGCTCCAGATTAACTTTCTTACAAGGGGACAACAAACTGCTAAACAGGAAGAGATCCGGAGGCCAAACTGAAGCTCTCCCATGTTTTTTATGCAGAGATGTACTGCATCCCCCAAAGGCCAAATGCAGGAGAGTTTTGCCCCACTGTAGCAAAAGTGAATAGCAACCAATCTTCCATGTGAGAAAGACAGCTCTTGACATGTAGAGCCTTCAAGAATTTCAACTACTGGATTCCATATTTTGCCTGTTACAGATCTGATAGGTAGGGTTTATTAGGAACCCAACTAAATCATGGAAAAGTTATCTAGGCACCTGATTTTGATAGGCCTGGGGTGCCAGCCTCCTATAAAGTGGTGCAACCTCTGTAGCTAAGTCCTGGAAGCTTCTTCTGAGCACTTCCTCCTGGAAAAAGAGAAGGTCAAGGTTAGCTCATTAGTCTGACCATTGGTCTCCCTGGCAAGCCTGGTTCTGTCAGTGGCAACTCCTAGAGACACTTCCTCTTTCTGCTCCAAGATCCTTTCGGAATAAGCCTGCTGCAGAAACTGAACTGGAGCCGTTTCCCTGCAAAGCAACTGCTTTCCCTCAGAGCAATGCCCTTCCTTTCTTCAGGCAGAGCAAATGAACACAAACACGATCACATCTTCCCAACCCATGGCTTGAGGTACATGCTGTACAGCTATGAGCTACGCACACAGCTGTTTTACTCCCGCCAGGATTCCCATGAATTTGGAAGTCAAAACAACTGAGTAAGATTAAGGTTCACAGGCTCCCCTCTTTTCCTTCTCTGAAGTTACTAGCCCCTTTCTCAGGCGCTTGAGAAGGAAGAAATATAGCCAATCCCTCATTGTCCCCCAGTATTAGGTAACATGCTGTTTGCCCCATCTTCTTTCCAAGGGCACTTTTTATCGGGAGGAAAATTTGGTTTTCAAAGCAGTTCGCTCTGGGAGCGACCTTTGCCCAAACACCACCGCAGGATGGATGGGCTCAGAACACAGTCTTTGTAAAATACATTCCACAGCCCCAAATGGCATTAGATAATGTTGTCTCTTTTTGCCTGAAAAGATAAGATCTCCTCCGTGACTAAGGCTGAAGCCTTGGGAGAAAACCTGATGAACATAGTGGTTCTTCCTTCCAAGTACTATATTTGGACTAAGCAGCAAATGTCATATTTTTGTAGGATTATTCATTCTCTTGAAAGCAAGACACCAGTCTATGATATTTCAGGCTGCCTACCTAGAGAGAAAAGCTCCTCCTCAAAACCATCATCCTTCACTGTTACTCTTCCATCTCTTAAACTGGGAGATTCCGATAAATCCTTCTAGAACAAGAATGAGTAGGACACTAACCTCCTTGGGATTATCTCCCTGAAGTCTGAATTTCCTGGGTGTTTTGCTCCGTGCATATTTGCACCCATTGAAATACATGCTCCAAGAGCAACCAAAGGAGAAGGAAGCACCACAGGTGTTGGGATCCTTGCCTTGACATGCACAGGTTCGGCTGCAATGAATCCAAAGGGAGTGGTGAGGCACAGGCTATCCAGTCTGTGGCAAGGAATCCTAGGATGCCCTACCCAGAGTCAACCCCACCCCAGTTAGACGACCAGATGGCCCAGTCAGCACATGACCAGAACAGCATCATCAGCACCTTCAGCTGTAAGACATGCTTACTTCCTAAGCAAATGGCAGCTGGCTGTATCACAACTGACACAATATAGATAGCACTCATAATAAAGCTTCTGATCCTATCGATCACGAAATCCTTATGGGCTGGCTTCAGGGGCTGGGAATGAGTGGCACTGCGTCACGCGAGTTTTCTTCCTCCAGGGATGGTGGCGGTTGACGTGAGGGAAAGGTCTTGTCCACAGTCCTTTCTTTGTGGGGTGCTGCAGGGTTCAACATTCTCCCCGCTCCTGTTTAACATCTACATACAGCTGCTGGGCGAGGTCATCCAACACCACGGGGTGAGATACCATAAATAGGACAATGATACCCAGCTTTGTATCTCCAGCCATGGAGGTTGTCTCGGTGTCCACAGGCTGTGAGGGTTTGGATGGGGCAAAACTGAACCTTAGCAAGGCTGAGTGGCTTTGAACGTTAAGGCCCCCTAGTTCCAGGAATTCTCCATACAGGTAGTCCTTGCTTAACAACCATTCATTCAGCAACCGTTCAAAGGTATGACAGCGCTGAATGAGTGGTAGTTATGACTTGTCCTTGAAGTTTCGCTGTTGCAGTGCCCCCGTGGTCATGTGATCAACATTCGGGCGCTTGGCAACCAGCCCACATTTATGACCGCAGCATGCACTTCAACTCCTCCCATCCACCTATCTCCCCTATATCTCTGCCCTCTTGGCTGTCCTGCACTCCACCGCCACTGCCTACCTCTGCCACCCCCCACTGGCCCCAGCTGACCTTCGCCATCTTCTTCCTCCTGCTGTTGGCCTGGGATCCGGGTGCTGGGTGAGGGCGTGACCACGGGATGCGTGCTCCAAGTGGAACCTTGTCGCTAAATGGAGCTCACCAGGCCTGGCCAGGGAGAAGGCAGTGGGACGGAGCCAGCAGAGGTCTTGCATGGTGCCAACAGCCACCACTTTCACCCGGGGGCCACTGCCCACATCGCCCCCCTGCCTCCTCCACCAGCTCTGTCCTGGGGCGTGCCCCCGCCCAGCACCTGGATCCCAGGCCAGCAGCAGGAGGAAGAAGACGGCGAAGATCAGCGGGGGGCAGCAGGGGTAGAGATGGGGGGAGATAGGCAGGTGTGGGAGTTGGTGGAGGCGAGCACAGCAGGGCATCAGAGCCTCATCTGCCAAAGGGAGCTTGCTGGGCTTGGCTGGGGAGGAAGGAACAGGACGGAGCGAGCAAGAGACGCCCTCGCTTAACCACACACCTGGGACTGCTGGAACTGCGACTGCTAAGCGGCAGTCGCCTGTTGTTTCGCCTAATGACCGCTTTGCTTAGCAACGGAAATTCCAGTCCCGGTTAGGGTTGTTAAGCGAGGGTACCTGGGTAGGGTTGCACAGCCCCAAACAGAACCGGTGCACAATTTGGGGGACTTCCTTGATTTATGTCTCCTACAAGGAACAGCTGGTGGCTGTGACCAGGAGAGCCTTTGCACAGCTTTGCATTATGCACCAACTGCACCTGTTCTGGGACTGGGAGGCTCTGCTCATGGTCACACGTCTTAGTTACCTCCCAGATGGACTACTGCAATGCGCTCTACATGGGCTGCCCTTGAAGAACATCCAGAAGCTGCAGTTAGTAGAAAGTGCAGCAGCGCAAAGAGTTATGGGCACCTCACGATCTCCATACGTACACCTCTGCCCCGCCTGCCAATGTGCTTCTGGGTTCAATTCAAGGTGATGATACTGTGGTTACCTATAAAGCTGTCCATGGCATGGGGCCAGGTTATTTGTGAGACCACCTCTCCCCGATACTGTCTACCCATCCCATCATATCCAGGAGGGGAGAGGCATGTTATAGGTCCTGTCCATCAAAGATGCCACCTGGTGGGACCCAGGAAGAAATCAGAGATCAGGTTGGCCCCAACCCCGTTGGCCTTTCACAGGACCATAAGACATGACTGTGTTACCAGGCTTGGGGGTCAGAGTGTCTGTTGGAGCCTGTGAATTAGTTTTCTTGAATATTTTGTACTAATGATTGGGGGGGGGTTGTTGTTGCTTATCTCTCATCTGGCAACTGTCTATTTATTTTGTATGTTTTGTTGTTCTTTTGCTGGTTTTTTTATTGCTGTCAGTCGCCCAGTCACTTGTTTCCGATGCACGCCCGTATAAATTGAATAAATAAATAAAGTGGCGGAAGTTTATTAGTGAGGTTGTATCTGTGGATCGTTTTAGTTTAATTAAAGAAGAATTACAGAATGCCAGTAGTCCCTGCAGTCACTGATATAATGCAGTTTAACAAGAATGCTTTACTGCCTTCTTTAAAAAAATAAAATTATAACAGTGGAAACTTTCTAGCATATCCTGACTAGCCTTCTTGGGTGCTCTGTATAATCTACGTGTCCGAGCTCAGCTTAGGGCTGATCCGCACGACCTGGTTGCCCTGTGCAGGTTCAGGCCACTAACGGCAGGGATGTACAACGCCATCCTCTCTTTGTCCCCCTCAGCCCCCCAAGAGGGGACCATCCTCTCTTGCTACAGATCGACAACGGTGTCTCCTGGCTTGTGCTGGCTCAGGTGGAACAGACTGGCTCCCCTGCCGTCCCTCATTTCATTGTAGGCCGACCCCTCCACTCCACAGAAGCTGGCTTCTGTGTACTGTGGCAGGAACGCCTATCTTCAGAGGCCAGCCATTGGGCCGCTGGATGGGTGAAAGGCTGAAGCTTTTCTTTTTTAAAACGGGTTAATTTCCAGCCAGTGTCCACAGAGGAGTCAAGCAGCTTAAGGTTGCAGTGCAGAAAAGTCCTTAGTCAAGGTTGGAGTTGATTTGAAATAAAAATAGATTACAATTAAACTCTTTATTATTTTTAAAGCTTTATGTTTACTTAGTAGTATCTTTCTATGTATCGTCTGGGTTTTATTATTACTTATTGTTCTGTCTGAAATCCATGTTCTAAACCAGCATATGAGGCTGTACTTCACCCTTGAGTGGGTTTACACTTACACAGAGTCCTCAGTCATCTTCTTTTAAGAAAAGAGTCAGGCAGAGACAGAGTAGGAAAAATAAAGGAATAAGGAAACAGAAGGAATTCAATGGTAAAAAATTAGAATGTCTGATCTTATCAGATGGGATTAAAAGGAGGTCTCCACTCTAAAACGGCTTAAAGCTCCAAGGCAGCTGCCTCACTCTAGGCTGGTTACCGCCTCCCCAATGCAAGCCCCCATTTCCCATGAAGCAAAGATAACAATGCATCTAAACTCTAATAGATTTATCGTGACAGAAGCAGAAGGTTCTCTTCTAGTGAATGTCTCTGTGCTGCAGGGCCATTTGCAACAGACATAACGTGGAAGCCGAAAGCAAACCATTTTGCTTCCCAGTTCAAAGCATACTTCAGGAAAGCGAGAACCACACCAACACAAAGCAGGGCTGCTAACACATCTGACCAACAACGGGAGCCAGGGGAGAGCCTTCCCTTCGCGTTCCTCTCCAGCTTTCAGGGAAGGGTCAGAGGAACTTACTCATCGTTCAGCCCACATCGCCGGGTGGTAGGGTTTCCAAATTTTGTGAGTGTGTCAGTGAGCTCCTGGTAGAGGGTGTCCCCCAGGGACCGAGGGATCCCCTCCCAAGCCAAAATCAAGATGATGATGACAGCATTCTGGCAGTGATGGCCAGCACGGTGTCTCACCAGACACAGCAGCTTCTCCTCCACATTGTGCCTCCTGATGACCTGGAAGGCAAGCAACGATGTTGGTTGGTTAGAGAAAGGGATCCCCTTCTGTTCCTTTTGCAGCCAGGATTGGCTCCCTGGGCAAGGCAACCTTGGCAAGACTCAGCCTCAACTGGACAAAGCCATGCCATGACAAAAGCTGGTTTCCATAAGCCGTGGACTCCTGCAGGAAGCCCGAGCCTGTCTGGATGGGACCCTGCTCCCTAACTGGAGGCCAAGCTGGCTGGGCGGACAAGACTCATGCCAGAGGACTTGAAGGTAAGAACCTCTCCCACAGCTGCGCTCTTGCAAAAGGTAAATCAGAGATAGCCTATCTCTAAGCACGGCAGCTCTATGAGCCATCACAGCTGAAAAGACCCCCCACTCCTCCTCCACCAACACTTTCCCTTCTATTTATCTGCAGGGCTTAGAGGTCACTCCAATCAAAACTGACCAGCTTACACACTCTACTTACATAAACGTGGCTAAAAAGACAGAGCCTAATACACAAACAACAACATTCCTCTCAACTCTCTACGGTATGTTAAATTTCCCCCACTGACCCATTTTGCGATGGGGCAGCCGCGAGAACTCTTTCCTTCCTTCCCGGTATAGATCACCTTTTCAATTCGGATGGCTTTCCCCGTCTCACCATACCTGGTGGGAAAAGGCACAGCATTAGCACAACAGGCTCTGATGGGGCTACACGAGCAAGAGTCCATCTGGCCCTGTTGATTCCTCCTCTCTTTCAAAATTTATTTTAAAAAGAAAAGAAAGAAAAGAAACAGAAACAGAAATCACAAAACACAAACATTGCATGGAAAAGTCTGCAGAATATGAAATAAATTTGGGAGAAAGTAGAAACCGCTCCACTGGAAGAAGCCTTTTACCCTAATATATCAACTTGAATTTTAAAAAATATAAAGATGGTTTCACAAAACTTTCACTCATTAAAGTTGATGATGATGATCAATAGCCAGATGTAAGAGTTTTGAAAGTATTACTATTCGACTATTATTAGAAGCAAGTTTTAGATTAGCAGAGTTTTTTACAGTAAAATATAAAAGGAGGCTCTGATTAAGACTCAAGCCTGAGCGAGGCAGCAGGCGGAGATGAAACAAACACCAGCCTTCTTTGTTATGTATTAAGTGATTCGGACGTGGATGCACTATTCCCATAGATTAAACTGCCATTTGTGCAACGAAGGCATTTAGTGGGATTTCCCATACAAGCCCAAAGTACCCTGGCCACAGTTACCACCCATAAAGCCAGCTCAGTGCATTTTGCAGGTCACTGCTGATTTCTTTGTGCTGCCATCGGTGGGCAGGGACCAGGAGCAGCTTTTTGGTGGCCAGAAGCTCCCCGTAACACGCTTAGAGAGTCTGAGCGGCCACGATGCAAAGCGGGCAGGTCACGTTATTCCCACGTCCTTTTCCTTTTTGAAGACGGAGAGCCAAGTCTCTGACAGCACCTTACAGAGCATGGCACTGCGGAATCCCAGCAGCATGCCCAGGGAGGGCCCTGGCTGCTGAAAGGGGGAGCAGAGCTTTGCTGGAAGGGGTGCCAACTATAAGCTCTTACACAAACGAATATCTGACTGTTTCCTGAACTCCTGGCAGGAGAGCCGCTCTTGTCCAGCCGTGGAACTGGCCTGATCAGCAATGAACCAGTGGGAGGGGGGAGGGGGGAATGGCAAAACCACATCAAGGCAATGTAAGCTCCGCCTCTTTTACACAGGCATTGCGATGCCACACGTACTTGCAAAAAGGGCAGAGCGTACACTGCAATGGCACAACACTGCTTTCATCATTTTGACAGAAGTGCTGGATCTTGTGGAAGCCTCTGCTTTGCGTTACTCTTCTCCTAGTCCTGGCTGGGTTTTGGTATTCACACAACCTGATGAACCCCCTTGCTTTGACCCACTTACTTCTATTCATTATGGCAAGCAGAAAAAAGGATTCGGAGGATTGGGTAACAGGACTACCTTCAATCTCTGGGAGAGGAGCAAAGAAGGAATAGGTGCCTGTCCCGGCAGGTGACCATCTCAGAAGGATCCTCTTCCAGTGGGAGCAGCACCAGTAACCTGAAGGCTCTCGCCTGCATCTGAAGCAGCGCCCTTGATCTTGAGACTCAAGGGTGATTCAGAGAGACTGCGTTTCGGAATGACTCAGAGCACTCAGGAGCCTGTGAGTCAGCTGCAGGGGTATAAGCCCATCCGTTTCCATATCTGCTCGCCCCTGCATTCTCTTTGCAGTACAAGCCTCGATGTCTCCTGGGCAAGACTCTTTGGTGGATCCATACCGTAGTACATAGGTTGGACTGAGATCAGGTTAACCAGGCAGAAAGGGAGGGCGCTATTTGCAGCCCCCGTACAGGACCCTGCCTTAGAAGGCTGTCTGACAGCAACTTGTACCTGGCTCGTCCAAACGAAGAACACTGGGCTTCTTTGCACAGGACAGAGTGCCCAGGCAGGCACTTTACGCAGGGGAAGGCACACGGATTTTCACCAAGTGGCCTGGGCATCAGATGATGCAAGGAGCTGAGCACAATGCCAGGATCTGGTCAACTTGATGTCAACATCATACAGAATTTTGGAACACATTATTATTAAACAGTTTATGAGCACTTAGAAAAGAATGCATTACTTGGCAGGAGCCACCATGCGTTTATTAAGAATATATCGTACCCAACCAGTTTAGTCGACGTGGGAAATGCAGCGACATGCTGTACCTTGATTTCAGCAGAGCACAAAGTCCTAGTACAGAGGATACCAAAAGGTGGGCTGGACTATGCTACCATTAGATGGACACAGAGCTGGTGGACGGACACAGTGCACAACGAATGAACATCAGTGGCTCCACATAAAGTTGGGGAAGTGCTGAATGATGCACTGCAGGGCCATCTTTATAACTGACTTGAAAGAGGGATTAGAAAATATTTCAAACCATCAGATTTGCAGATGACAGAGAAACGGAGGAGAGTGGTAAGATTCAGGGGGATCTTGACAAGCTGGAACAATGGGCAGGATCCAGCAAGATAAATTTCATCAGTGACAAATGCAAAATCCTACAGTGGAGTGGAGAAAACAACTAGAACCGTTGACCCAGATGTCCTCAAATAGAGGCTGGACAGGCATCTGTCCAGGAGGCTTGAAACTGGATTCCTACCTTGAGCAGAGGGCTGGACTGAACAGATGGCCTAACTGGCCCTTCCAACTCTAAGGTTCTATTATTTGATTTTGTTTATATTCAAATTTTTATTAGATTTATATTCCATACAGGTAGTCCTTGGTTAAAGACCACTCATTCAGCCACTGTTCGAAGTTACAATGGTGCTGAACAAGCGGTCCTCGATGTTCTGGCTGTCCCAGCAGCCCTGCAGTCACATGATCACCATTCGTGACCTTCCCTGCCAGCTCCCCACAAGCAAAGTCAATCAGGAAGTTTGCAAGTCACTCTAGTAAGTCGCTCACACTCTCGCAGCTTTTTTCTGCGAGGAGCCCAGCTACAGAATACGAGATCACGGGGATCTTGTACTCGGTAGTGCACGCTCGTGTGCTTGCATCACCCCCCCGCCTGCAGCAGCCACCTGTGCAACCTTCCCCCCCACCAGCCCTGGCCCTGCTGCACTCGCGCCTTGGCAGCCACCTGCGCACCCTCATGCGCCTGGCAGCAGCCACCCCGGTCCTGCTGCACTCCTGCTGCGCCTCAGTGGCCCCTCACACCCCCTCACATCCCCAGCAGCAGCCACCCCGTCCCGCTGTGCTTGCACTGCACCTCGACAGCCACCTGCACACCTGGCAGCAGCCACCTGCACACCCTCGCACCCTCGTGCGCCTGGCAGCAGCCACTTACCTGCCCACCAGCCTGCTTGCCAGACACCTGGGACTTGCGACTTCCTGCCAGCTTCCCCATTGACTTTGACTGTTGGAAGCTGGCAGGAAGTTGTGAGGAGGTCCTCACTTAACAACCCACAATCCTCGCTTAATGACAGCAACAGGGAGTGCCAGGAGTGCTGTTGCTAAGCGATGCAGTCACATGATGTCATGCTTCATGACTGCATCGCTTAGCGCCAGAAATCCCAGTCCCAGTTACTACTGTAACACAAGGACTACCTGTATGCCAGCCCTGGATCCAGCAGAAACCATTTCTTTTCCACTGTGCAGTTAGAGCAGAACTGTTTAAGGAAGGAAAAAGTCCTCAGAAAGGGGGGCCCAGAAACATTCTTCTCCCTCACTTTCACTCTCCTTGGGTTTCTCAGGGATTTGGATAACTCTGTTCACTTGAAATAGGAGCAGGTGGAGACAAACTCAGTTTCTTTCCTCCATGAGGTGGGTGATCTCCACCCCTCGGTCACCTTTTATCAGGCCCTTACCTTCCTTGTAAATCCGTTCGCAAGCAAGCAGTCTCAAGCGCAAGATCCGTCCCGTCTGAAAGCAGCCTGCTACGTGGGGCGGCAGTCAGAAGAAAGAGGGAGAAGAACGCCCGTGGGAAGCCCTCAGCGAAAATAAATTAAAGCCTATCCCTGCTTTAAACAAAGGGGGTTTGCCACTGACTTAGCTGGAAAATGGGCTGGCTTCACCCAAGACCTCACGTGGAAGATTAATATACCAACAGGGATGTTTTCTTTTCAAATTCTTCATGATCTGCAGGTGACTTACCGTTCCTCCATAAGTTCCCTGATGGATGCCACAGTTGGTCCAGACCCCAGGTGAGTGTAATATGGCCCCTCATCTTTTTCAACTATTTGTTCTGTTGAAAAAGCAAAAGCGGGCAATTAGTTGATTTGCCTTCTACGGCCAAGGAATGGAGATCGTTGATTGAAGACAGGTCACACAAGGGACTCCTCCAACACTGAACAAACAGCTGAAGCAAACTTCAATAGATGCCCTTTACAAGCTGAAGGCAGGCACTTTTCCAAAGCAATGAAAGGAGACTCTCCACTTTGCCCATTTTTTGGGGTTTGGTAGACAAGGGATGTTTCAAAGCTAGTAAAGAAGTAAACACAGGTAGTCCTCGACTTATGACCATTCGTTCAGCGACTGTTTGAAGTTACAAACGTACTGAAAAAAATGACTCACAACTGGTGCCCGAAGCTACGGCCACTGCAGCACCCCCATGGTCACATGATCAAAATTTGAGCACTTGGCAGCCCACCTGCACTTACGACCACAGGGGCGCTTCAACTTCCCCACCCATCTATCTCCCCACCATGTATGCCTTTTTGCCCCCTGTGGCAAAAAAATGGTCTTTTGCTTCATGCTGCAGGGGGAAAAAAGCCCAGCCCTGCCCAGGAGCTTTTGCAAGGGGGCATTTTAGTGCACTGTGGTTCTGGGGCTGCTTTTGGCTTTTTTTTTTTTTTGCAACTGAAGCCCAGCCCAGCCCAGCAGCCAGGCTGGGCAGGCCTCGTCAGCAGCAGGAGCAAGAAGACGGCGAAGGTCAGCTGGAGCGGCGGAGAGCAGGGGCCTCGGAGTGCAGGGTGATGAGAGCAACTGCGGCCAGGGTGGCTGCGGCTTCCTGGGGCATGGCAAGCAGCCCCAGAACCACAGTGCACTAAAATGCCCCCTTGCAAAAGCTCCTGGGCAGGGCTGGGCTTTTTTCCCCCTGCAGCATGAAGCAAAAGACCATTTTTTTGCCACAGGGGGCAAAAAGGCATACATGGTGGGGAGATAGATGGGTGGGGAAGTTGAAGCGCCCCTGTGGTCGTAAGTGCAGGTGGGCTGCCAAGTGCT
>NW_006536521.1:46419-59566 GCF_000186305.1 Python bivittatus | reverse complement strand
AGCACTTGGCAGCCCACCTGCACTTACGACCACAGGGGCGCTTCAACTTCCCCACCCATCTATCTCCCCACCATGTATGCCTTTTTGCCCCCTGTGGCAAAAAAATGGTCTTTTGCTTCATGCTGCAGGGGGAAAAAAGCCCAGCCCTGCCCAGGAGCTTTTGCAAGGGGGCATTTTAGTGCACTGTGGTTCTGGGGCTGCTTGCCACCCTGAAAGGCAAGGTGCAGGGCAGCCAGAAGGGCAGTGATGGGGGGAGATAGGCGGGTGGGGGGAGTTGGAGGCAGTCCCTTACCTTACTGAGGCTCAGGGCTGGGAGGAACCAAGCCCAGAATGGCTTGGATTGGGGTGGGTACTTGCTTAATGACCCACGATTCTCAGTTAACGATGGCAACCAGGACTACCAGGATTGCAGTCGCTAAGAGATGCAGTCATGTGACCTCTCATTTTATGACCGCATCGCTTAGCAACGGAAATTCTGGTCCCAATTGTCTGCAGTTGAGGACTACCTGCATTGCAACCTTTTCTCAAGAGTAGCTGAAACCTGAACAGTAAAGCAAATCTAATTTCTGATGGCCACTTAATTCATTGTCTTCTTTCAACTCTCAACCAAATTAAATACTGAACAATCAATCATTCAATATTATTTATTGCCATTGGATAGTACTGAACTGTCAAAAAAGTCTCCCCAGTTAAAAAAGATGGTTAAAGGAAAAGTAACTGCCTGGGGCAGCACCAATGTAAGGATCCAAACAGCGCTAATGCCTGTATGACGAACAACTCAGAAATCACACATTGGACAAGCAGATGCACCAATGATGCCACCCCTCTGGAGCAGCCCCCATTCATTCCACAGAGCTTGTAAAGACGGTGTCCCCGTGTTCCACAGCGTTTCCACAAGAGGTTCACCAGGCCTCATCCTGCCTCACAATGGAACTGCCTTGAGAGAATTAATTCAGGAGAAAAAGGAAGCTGGTGTGATTCAAGCCAAGGAGCCAAAACTAAGCGAAAGGAGACAAGCACCTCCGTCCCTTTAGATAAATAAAGTTTTGGGGCCAAGGAAATGTCCTCCTGACCTGGTCCAAGAAAACTCATCGGTTGAACTTAAAGATGAATGAAGGTCTATCCATCTGACCAAATCTAAAGGTCTTCTCTCTTCATCCCTGGCTAAGGTTCTCTACTTCCTTCCCCTTTTCATACAGCGCTTCTGGGATGAGGGGCTTCTTCCAGCTCATAAAACATACTGTATGCAGATAGTTTTGTATGATCAACTGATGATCAAAGGATCATGCTGCTGAACAGTCACTAAGCCCAGCTCAGAAAACAGCTGGTGCATCAGGTCAGATTTATAGAGTCCAGAGAAGCTTAAGCTAGCTGTCTCCCCCACCTGTTCACTTCTGCCCATTCTAAGTCTCCTGCCACCTCCCCTTGATGGAGAGGCCACAGAGCAATTCAGGGGGCCCCATAAGACTTCCCAAAACAGAGGTATGACAGTCCTAAACAAGTTGAGAACTAGATTGGGGGGGGGGAACCGTGCTAGAAGTTGAAAGGAAATACTGACTTTTCTGCAGTCCCTGTTCTTAAACTGGAACATTACCCAAAGGCAACCAAGTCCTACCCCAACACAATGAAGAACAGATGAGATGCTGTCTGGGTTCATACAACACACTAAACCCAGAAAAACAAAACACAATTGCTGTGTTGATCTATTGTGCAATGTTCAAACAGACTATTCTGGCATAACGTGATGGCTAAAATAATAGGTGGCTTTGTCCTGAATTACAAGCTACCCAATTCCGTTTTAGCTTAGTCTAGTGTGTTGTGAGAAGCTAGCCAGAGAGTATTTTTAAATAGAAGAGCAGGATAAAAACAGTTTAAATAACTTTTTAAAGAGAGAGCTGCATAGAATCATCTAAGCCAGACTGGTCTCTCCAAGAGTCCACAACCCAAGAACCATGAAATGAGCACCTTCATGGTGCTGTGCTTCTGAATTTGATGGAAGATCTTTTGGGGTGAAGGTGGAGATACATCTCAAGAAAAAGAATCTGGAGAGTCTCAGCCAGACAGTTCCAACCCTCACACAAACTGCAACCAGATTTGCAGACCTTCCAGCAGATCTTCTTGATTTCTTATGATTATTTCCTGCTGCAAGAGAGGACATTTCCCTACTGAAAGGCTTTCTTTGATAAGTTCAAAACATGAATATATTTTCCAGCTTGGTCTTTTCTGTTTCTATAGAGAACACCAGAATCCAGACCCTCTGAAAAACAGCAAGGTCCTAAGTTCTGTCACTCCTGATTTAGTGCCAGTTTTAATTACTCAGACCACCAATTAGTCAGGAACTGAGATGAGTCCTTAAACTGCTCACCATTCACTGCCGTAGTTGCCCATTAGCTCCAGTGGGGCTTGCTCCGTTTCAAAGTTTATGGCTGCCTCTTCCAATTCAACTTGAGGACAGAAATGGGAGGGTGATTAGAAGCCCAATTATGGGATGGTTGTTTCTTTTACTTCCTATTCCCCAAATAAAGGAACTGAAAAATGAAATGAAACTGAAACCCAATCTGCCCTCGATTGGGAAAAGAACCCCCTCCCCCACTCCCAGTACTGGTTTCAGCAAGTGCCATGCCAAGAGTGATCTGCCTGGGCAGTGAAACCGTTACGTTAAAGCTTCACAGTTTGCAGCCAACGACTTCAAAGACCACTTGAGCAACGCTGCTATCCTTCCAGAACTGGTGTAAACTCTGGACTGTGAAGCATCTCTTCCTTTCTAGATTAAGCTTTGGAACCAATGAAGTAATCCGAGCCACAGGTCCCAATTTGGCTCTGCAGGTTGCTGCTAACAGAATCTGCTCCTTTTACCTATCTGCTTGGTATAAACCCAGCTGGTCTGTTCATTAGAGCCCGAAGAGTCTTGGCTCTGCCAATGCCCACCTCAGATGCCAGGCTGTCCAAATGATGAAGGAGACAGTACAGAAACTCTCAAAGGCACCCACATCTTGCCAAGTCACTGCCAGCAGGAGGAATGCAAAGGAAAGGTTGGTCTAAGATCCGATGGCCTGAAAGAAGCCACTAGTTGCCAATTAAGGGGCAGCACAATACCCTGAAACCCAGAATTCCCTCTGTTAAAACCTGCCCTGCAAATAAATCTAACACTACAGCCTCTCTGGCCAGACGTGGTTCTGTGGCCTGAAAGAACATCTGCCAAGGCAAACTCTAGGGTGACCAGCAGGAAATTCTCACCTCTCTAGATCTCAACCTGTATAGAGATCGTGGTCCCATCAAGTACCGTTGCCTGGCTGGCCTCATTTGGGCTTGGAAGCAGAACAGCTGGGCTTGGGAACCCAGAGCTATGGGCGAGACTGGGAGGTCAAACCCCACCCTGGAAGAAGGCAGTGAGACGCCACTTTTGTCCCAGGAGCCACACCTGGCCCTGATGGGGCTTCACGCTGCTTGGGCCATAACATCCAGTACCTCAGTCGCTGGACTCACACACTGCATTAAGATATGGTTTGCTTAACCATGGTTTGCTTGATAAGCTACAATTGATTGGTATTATAAACCACAACTGACCAGCCACAGTGGCTTGATTAACACAACACACTCACCTAAACCAAACAAACCAGAGTTACTGGGTGCCTGCAACATGCCAACTGGTTAAAATGTGGTTGGCTGTTTGGGGCTCAGGGAATGTTACGGTTGCAGTGCTGGGCAAGGAACACGTAGACTGTAAGTTCCAGTCCTACCTTAGGCACGAAAGCCAGCTGAGTGGCACTGAGCCAGTCCCTCTCTCCCAGCCCTAGGAGGAAGGCGATGGGCAACCACTCCCAAAGTCTTGCCAAGAGAACTGCAGGGGCTTGTTTCTTCCTGCCCAGTGCTGGCGTGTGGTGACCTCCTCCAAGAGATCGAGCAAGACGCACCGATGACCCAGCTCTCCACAGCAAAGGCTCCCTGCAGACAGCACCTGGGAAGCGTCCTCGCCAGAGGAACCAGCAGGGCAAGCAGAGCAGCAGCCTGTGCTGCGGGTGTCAGTGTAAACAGGCGAATACGCTCCCCCCGCCCAACCCCTGGAGGCGAGAAGTCAGGCGGCCAGACCCGGGAGACGGAATCAGGCGGAGGAGCAGAGCAGAGGGTCGCTTGTTGAGCTGCTGCAGGGAGAGGCGACTGAAAGGAGCCAGGCCTGTGGAGGACAGAAACTGACGGCGCCGAGGCAGAGAAATGGCCCCGGGGGCACCGATGGAAAGCCAAGGGCCCCGAAGGCAAACAGCAGAGCAACACACTTGGGCAACGGGTGCTGCCACAGTGGAGTGCTGAGGGGGCTGCGCACGTTCCACTGTTCCCCAAGTTGGGCTATTTTAATGCTTTCCCTTGCAACTGGAGAAAATCCACATTAAAAGGCTTTTTTTAAAAAGGCAAAGCAAAACGCCCAACGATTAAACTGGAGCCTCTCCAAAAACAGGAAGTGCTATTCAGGGACAGTGCCAGTGTCGCTGAGGGCTTCCTGCTTCTGCTGCCAGATCTCAAGAGACAGGCAGCGGCACGCTGGCACACCTCTGCCTGCTCCTTGCCCATGGCTGCCCATCCCCGCCCCCGGGCTCTGCTTTGCGGGGGTCCCTGTGCAAGCCAGCCCCAGCCATCCTGCGACAGCTGGAGAAGTGGGCCAAGGAAAGAGCCCCACCAGACATAGGCAGAATCAAACGTTTCCGCTTCCTTGTAGGGCTGCCAGGGGATTAGAGGCAAGGACTCCCGCCCCCAAACTCTGCTTCTCCCTGAGAGTTGGAAGAGGGGGCCAACCCTGCCATTCTGAATCAGCTCAGGGGCCGCCCTGGGAGGGGGCCGACAACTCCCTGGAAACGCTTCTGGAGGACGTGCTCTTCAGTGGTCCCTTGGTTGGTGTGCACAACACAAGGGGGAAGTGGATTCAGCGGGATGGGTGGGAGGGGGCTGTTCAGGGGAGGGTAGGCAATGCTTTCCCTGCCACCACAGCAATTTAACAGCAAACCGGTTTTTTAAAATGTGTCTTGCCTCTCAGTTAGGAGTTTAAAAGCAGGATACGTCCCCCAAAACACCTCGAGCACTGCAGCCACCCAAGGAACGCATTGTAGTTGATAGACTGACTGCATTTATAAACTGCCCTTCTTCTGGGACTGCAATAAACTTGAAGGTCTCCCCTGACTGGATCCTCACAACAGCCCTCTGAGGAAGGAGTGCCCAAGCCGCCTACCAAACTCAGTGGCTGAACAGGGACTTGAACCTGGGTCTCCCTAGTCCTAATCCAGCCTCTGGATGACCACAGCATTTTAGCTGTCACAAACTATTCCTTGCATTTGTTTAAAAAGCCTCAACATCACACATTTGACCTGGCAACTTTCAGGAGCTTCAAGGGTGCAGTGCATGAAGCCATTAAACTCCTTCCTTGGAAGACTCTGGCAAGAGTAGAATTAACTGCTGTGTCTCACTCAGACTTTGCAGTGTCTGCTGACGCTCCAGAGGGTCAGGTGCCTTATCCACAAGCCGTAATCATGATTTGTTGTAAGTTAGGTGATTTTAAGCACCATTAAGCAGCTTCTGCTTCTTCCTCAGCCAACCCTAATTTTTATTCCAGGCGCATCTTCCTGGCCCTGTGCCATGAAAGGAGAAAATACATCTCATCTGGACAGAAGGAGAAATCGATGATGGCCTCACAGCACCATCCGATTTTATTATGGCAGTTGGCAGCAGAAGTGTGGAGTACTCCTTGCTCTTCCTCTTATCTCGAGGAAGCACGCACACACTTGCAAAGGAGAGGGTGGCCCTTGTTCCCTGTTGCACGCACACACACCCCCACAGGCAGCAAGAGCTGCAAGACACGTCAATGAACCGAGGGACGTCTCCCCCAAGACACCTCTTGCACTCCCAAGCCTGGCCTGGCAGAAGGACTGACCAAGGAAGGGCTTCCCCTCCCCACTCCTTTCCTCGCTCTCATGCGCACGCAGGCTGCGTCCATCCCTCCTGCTAAGCCAGACCAGCAGTTTAAGTTGTGTGTTCCCAACCATGCTGAACAAAGACCAAACAAGCCACTCTTTTGTTCAGTGTGATGTACGGACTCGGCTGGTTAAAGCTGCAGATGTGCACTTTTCTGAGTCTGCTGCTTAACGGCAGGGGAGCCCTTCTTGCTTTGGGGAACCCAGAAGAATTCTCAGCCATGGCAACCTTGGGGGCTCTTCAGCCTGATCAGGCTGAATGCCTGCCTGAGGAGCCACCTGCTCATATCTGCAGCACTTTCCATTCAAACTACAGAGGTGGTCTCTGTGGTGGATGGGCGCGTCAGCTTCTCAACTAGTTGATCCTGGCACAAACGAGAGAAACCTTGGAGGAGAGGACCCCTCAGCAGAATTTTTTGCTCACTGCGGGGCAGGTACAGGACCCTGTTCCAACAGCAGATAGCAAGGCGTGCAGGGCCCGGGCACTCAAAGCAGTTCCAAGCCCAGCACCGTCCTAGCCTGCACCTCAGGTCGCCTCCAGCTAGACCACTCTTAACCCCACTATCGGAAGACGCTGCGCTCTTCCTCCTATGCCCATACTGTGTCTCCATGTGTGGTAAGAAAAGGGGGGAGGAGGGTTCTCAATGGGAGCAAGGGGCACTTCATCCCTTTCCATGGACAACGCAAGGCAACTGCGGCCACTCCCTGAAAACCATAAGCACCACCTGTTCCCAAACTATTCTCCTAAGCGTTCCTGCCTGGATTTCAAACGCGTGCCTTCGGGAAGAAACGGAGCTGCTCTGTTTTGGCTTGTTATGCGGCATAGAGGTACCCGGGAAGCACGTGGACCAGCCCCACCTCTGCCCTCTGCCTCACAGCACTCCCAGCAACGCAGCCCATCTCCAGAAACAAACAAAAAGACTCTTCGCTCTCACCTAGAATGGGATGCCGTATTGAGAACATGTTCTCACCCACTTGCTCAAACTATAAAAATTTACTCCACGCTGGATGCAGAAAGGAAGCGCCATGTGCCCTTGCCTCTTACCTGCACAGCCCCGCTCCTAAGCCCCCTCTGCTAAAGCAGGCCAACCTTCCTTTCATTTTTGCAAAACCCGGGCAAAAGGGTGCCTCTGACTTACCCACACAGTCACAAATTGGGAACTCAGCTTGAGCTCGCTTGGCAGGCGTGTCCAGCAAACTTTTGGTTGGGGTGTCCAAGTATTTCAAGGGAGACTCCAAAAATCCACTGAGAGTTGGCATGAACGGCTCTTTATCCTTGGTTGGAGTTCCTTCCAGGGCAGCCGTGTCTGGGTTTTGGTTTTCGTCAGAGTAAAAGCACGTGGTGGAGACCACTGTAATAGCACCAGATGATTCTATTTTTATGTGTTTGGGGGACCGAGCTGCCAAGGGGTTTTCCAAAGGCTGACTGGCCCCTGGTAAGAGGGAGGTTTTGAGACCCGCATCGGGAGTGCCTGCCAAAGGCTCTGCACAGTCCTGGGCTGGAGGCTGGAGAGGGGCATCCAAACCCTCTGGCGGCTCTGGAGACTGGCTCAGAGAAGAGAGCGGGAGCAGGGGGGAAGGGGGCTGGGCTGGCAGAGACCCCTTACTGAGGAGCAGCGCGGTTGGAAGTTCTGGATTCTGAAAGGTGAAGTTTTCACCAAACTCAGTCTCAAATTCTTTGATGAACTCCTCCAGCTTGTCATCCACGGCGGTGGGATTCTGGGTGAAGAATGGGTGGGCCGCTGAGCTGGCTGTCCCGTGGAAGGCTTCCTCGTGCCCATTGCTGCAAGCCACAGCAGAGGAGCACGGAGCAAAGCCCAGCACAGGGCTGCTGCTGAGGGGTGCGGCTTCGCAGGCAGAATTCTCTGGGAAGTAGCAACGGGTCTCCTCCTGGCCAGGATGGCAGGTTTCCTGAGTGTTGGAAGCCGGGCTTCGGTTTTCAAGTAGCTTCTGCAATGGAGACTGCTCCGCGAGGCTGGCAGCCAGCGAAGTGGGAGGCAAAAGCTTGGTAGGAGTGCAGGAGAGGAGCTGTTCAGGTGGAACCTCTTTGCTCGGGCACGCCAGCGCAGCAGCCGCACGGCACCCTTCCAAGCTGATCTGCCTGACGGGCAAGAATAGGGGCTGAGAATCCTTCTGCTTGGACTTCTTGATCTGGATTTGCTTGCGGAACGATTTCATGGGGCCGCTCTTCTCAGGCTTCTTCCTCCGCTCCTTGACTGGCTTCTCCAGCCGCTTCGGAGGCAGCTGGGCCTGCGACCCGGGGGCCCACCAGCTGGGCAGCGGCTCCTGCGTCCCTCCGTGAGGTACGTTCTGGTCGAGGAAAAGGCTGCGCTTGTGGTGAAGGTGGTGCTGTAGGGCCTTCTGGGTCTTCCTGTGGAAACTGGTCTCCTGCAGGAGCTGGGACAGCTGCGGGCTGGAAGAGGGGGATTTGTGGCAGCTGGCATGGCCATTTTCATCCTTGTGGATGACGTGCTCCTGCCTTGGTTTGACTGCTCTTGCTTTGCCCGGAATCACCCCCGGCTGCTTGAACACGGACCTGATGCAGCCATTGGAACTGCCCAGCAGCTGCTCCAGCTCAGCCATGGTGTCGCTGACCAAGGAGGAAGGTGAAGTGCTGGCGTGCAGGTCCCACAGTCTAGCTTTTGGCTTAGCTTCGTCCCTCCGTTGCTCGGGGAAACCTGCCTTCTGGGGGGTAGAACTGCAGGTGGGAAACAGGCCGGCAGATTCTAGATGGCCATTGCTGTGGTCAAGGCAATAGGGGGCTTCGTCCTGAGCACGTTTCACTCCCTGCGGCCAGGAGGAGGATGCTGACACTGCCGGAGCTGGGAGCAAGTGGTGGTTCACGTCGGATTTGGAGGTGTGGCTCTGGCACAACCCAGCACTAGACACAGGTAGCACCATGCTGGGGTTGCGCGCTGAGAGGAGGGGAGGCTGCTCCTTGGAGCCAAAGGCCGTGGCTTGCAGGGGGCTCCCAGGAGGGGGCAGAGCCTGGGTGGCCGGCTCTGGAAGGACCGTGGAGAGCTGTGTGAGGGCTTCAATTGCAATGGCTGTCTGGAGACTAATGTTCTTCTCCTTTGCAATGTTCAGTGCACTTTGGGAAAGGGGGAGGGCTTCCAGGGGGCATAGAGTCACCTGCTCGCCTGCAGCCAGGCCCTGCTTGGCATTAGCACCACTGTCTAAGGGGGGCTGGTGAACTTGGCTGAGGGGCTGGGCAGTGCAGCTCTCCTCTTCTCCAGTGGCTGATTGGATCTTCTTCTCCAGCCATTCCAAGTAGTCTGGGCACTCGGGGCCATCACAGTTGCAGTTGGGCGGTTTCATGCCTTGCTTGGCCAAAATAAGCGCAGCCTTGAGGGCGTTCAGATCCTCAATGCCAGGGCAGCTGTTGGGAGGAGGCACTGCCACACCCTCCTCCATCTCCCCACGATTCATCTCAGCATTAAATTTTTCATACAGCCGCATGCTTAACACGGAAGGGGATGTGAGAGGTGCCAAGCCATGGGAAGACATGGCGGCTTCTGCTGCTGCAGAGAAAGCCACTAAGTTTTGAGCATCCTCCAGATTGGCATTGCTGGAAGAGTCTCCCTGACCCTCCCAGGTGACCTTCCGCTCGGCGCGCGGGCTGCCAAGCCACATGCTGGTATCCATTAGCATGGCCCCTCCACCAGCAACTGCCTTCCCTCCGCCATTTGCCAGGCCAGGTGGGAGGACCTCTCTTAGCCTTCCTTCTTCAACATGGCTGAATGGCGCTTCTTCCATGTGGCCTGTTTGGGGTCCATCAACCGAACTGCTGTCCAAACCAGTCTGGAAAGGAAAATGGAGAAAATTAGTTCAAAAATGGGCTTTTCCTTTTAGTCTATTCTAAAAAAAACCAATAGCAGCATCTTGAAAATGAACATATACATTTCTGTGAATTAAGAATCAGTTCATTCCAGTAACCTGGTTCCTGAGCCTGTGGCCCACAAATGTGTTGGAGGTGCCAATTTTTTTCAAGACAGTCAAAATTTCATGAAATCACCACGTCTTCCAAGATACAAGTTTTCTTACTTGAAATCTATGAGATTTTGGCAAGATCTCAGGAGAAACATCATAATCAAAATACAGGGTGATTTCACAAGATTTCAGCCATGCAAGGAAAAATTAAAGTATTTCTTGTTTAATTCTGGAATTCTACCGATGTCACCTGAGGGAGCCACATGTGATATAGTGCCCACAGGCACCACTTGCCAAACAGTGGTTCATAGCGACCACCATCAAACTTTCACTGACAACACTGCAGTTTGCCAAAAGGAAAAGGCCAGGAGCTGCTGCTGATAGGTCCTGGGCTGCAAATCAGGGCGCTCTCAGGAAGGGCCGCTGTGCTTAGAGGAGGAGGCACTGCAGGACGGAACAGCACTCCTGTCAAAAATAGGAAAAGAGCTGAAACTGTAGTAAGCAAATGCCAAACTTCCATTGTCCACTTTCAGACAACGTAGTAGGAGCTCTGCCTCAACCCTCCCCCAATTTTCTTTCCAAGATTGTCTTTGAGCTCTTCCTGCCTATGCATCTGAGCACTGGAAAATCTTATCAGCATATCACAAAAGCTGACAACAGGATGTAGCTATCAGTAGAAGCCAGCAGCCCAGTTTCACAATAGTCATTGTAGAGTTTATCTCCTGCCCTTTACTTTAAAACACTTACAATCAGAATCTGAAAACAAATATAGAAGATGAAGCTATAATGAGAGCGAACAAAGAGAGATTTAGGATCCTGTTAGGAGACTTCCCTATTTTTCCAGTCCTGTATATATGCCATATCATTATTTTCCTATGTTTCTTTTACCACATTGGAAATAAGACATGGACGCAGTAGTTAATATTCCTAAAATGTTCCAGCAAAGAGTGTTTTAGAACAACAACAGAAACAAAGCAGAAACAGGTGTGATCTAAATTAATAGGCCCATTCGGAAGAGCTTCTTGTCCTCCTGATCATTCCTAAGAGCCTGAGCCAAATTGCATTATTTCCAGACCTTGCATTGGCCTTCCTTGTTCTACCCATATTTCTGACCAGACAAATGCTTGTGCTTCTCTAACAGGAGAGGCTCTCAGCCACAGCAATGCGATCAAGGGAGGATGCGATTCTCATGCAACTTCTCTCTGTCAGTATGGAACCCATTTCAGGTTGATCCCTACAGCATGCAGTTGTCTTGCCTCTTGCATGAGACTGACAGTGTTTTAGGACATTCAAGGCACTTTGAATGCTGTGTTCCCAGTCACTTGTATTATTCTAAACAAAAGGTTGAGGTTTGTTCCTCATTGGCAAGTTCAGGGCGTGGGGAGATTTAACCCAGAAACTGTGGTGCTCCCGGAAGGACCAAGGTTGCCCCTGAAGCAGAACGAGGGAGAACGATTTAGAGAAGGGTAATGAATGGCTAAGAGCATGAAACTGAGCAAGCTCAGGGAGACAGTGAAGGACAGGAAGGCCTGGCGCGATGCGGTTCATGAGGTCATGAAGAGTCGGACACGACTTAACGACTGAACAACAACAACAGCAACAAATGGCTATTTTACTTGATTATTACATTTTTACCTCTGTCCCTTGGCACGTTTCTCAAGTTCTAATCTCAGGCTCTCCCACAGGTGTCTTTGGGTGTATCTAGGCACGGAGGCTCCTAGTGCTACCAAGCAAAGGGGATCCCCCATCATATAAGTTTTGTAGGAAACCAAAGACAGAACAAAAGAATGAAAGATGGGAGGTTCCAAGTAGAAAATGAGATCTGAACAGCCGCTCCATAAAAGCCAAGAAACAAGGCAAGACATTCTATGATTAAAAAAAAAAAAAAACTTCTATGGAAACACCCGTAATTTATGCAAAAGAATGAAAGATGGGAGGTTCCAAGTAGAAAATGAGATCTGAACAGCCGCTCCATAAAAGCCAAGAAACAAGGCAAGACATTCTATGATTAAAAAAAAAAAAACTTCTATGGAAACACCCGTAATTTATGGAAATACTTGGGAACACCAGGTTGAGTTTTCAAGACAAGCCTGGTAACGTGCCCAGATTTCTGTGAATGGCCTGTTGCTACACAGACAGGCCTACCTGAGCAGGAATGCTAAGCATCTCTGGGGAGAAAAAGCAGGTGGCTGCCACACCCTTGGCCCACTTGGATGACAGACACAGAGTTGCCAGACCTGCTGCTAACAGGCTGCACATCACTTGCCAGGTGCACATCTGGAATGAGGGCATGTGCCCAAGGATCTGTGGGTTGGTAGCCACTTTACAAGACAGCAAGAGACCTCCTCCCATGAAGTGCCTGTTGGGAACTGCCCCACCTGACTGCACAAATCATTCTAAGAATTGCTCTCTCTGCAAGAAACAAACAAACAAACAAACAAACAGGGTTTGCTAGTGGCTTTCTCAGACAAAGAACTTCTGAGGTACACCAGACAATTTCTGCAACCTCAAAGAACGCGGGCAGCGGGACATGGAGAAAAAGAGGGGGAGCTCAAAGAAAAATGGTGGGAAGCTTGTAGGGCGAGATCAGGACCGCTGCAGAACAGAATCTGTTCCCAACCAACTATAATCTGGAAAAGGATGCAGACATTTGCAGCATCCCTTCCTTTTGCAGGATCTCCTCAGATCTCTCCAGGTCTGCATTAAGTCCCCACACAGGAGTGCAAAGCAGCCGCTGCCCTTATCGCTCTAGAGGGTCAATGCATCTCTTCTGTGAATTGCTTAACACAACACACGGCAACAGACATTCTAAACAAATGTCCAAATTCAGGATAAACTAATCAATACTTGGGATATTTAATTTATTTATTTATTTGGCTGACACACATTTATGTACAGTCTTTTACATGTCTCAGGAACAGCAACAGTGGTCAACCTTGTTCAGGCTTGAAAGCTAAGTGGGGCTCTGGGCAATATTGAGACAGTGAGCTCCCCGAGGACTCCGGGGCTGCCAGCTAGGCCGGGGAGCAGGAGTGAAAAAGACTGGAAGAGGCCGCAGCAAACCGCTTCCCTGCTGCTGCCTAAAAACCACACAACTGGTCAACAAAGTCACCCAAAAATGAGCTTGACTTGAAGACTTCACACATTCTACCTCATTACAATTTGTCAAAGTTGTTGTTGTTCAGTCATTAAGTCGTGTCCGACTCTTCGTGACCCCATGAACCGCATCGTGCCAGGCCTTCCTGTCCTTCACTGCCTCC
>NW_006536521.1:34266-46068 GCF_000186305.1 Python bivittatus | reverse complement strand
CTTCTCCTTTTGCCTTCAATCTTTCCCAGCATCAGGGTCTTTTCCAAAGAGTCAAAGTAGCTTCCATCAAAATTAAGAAGAGTAAAAATAAAACCAAATGACCAACAACAGTAACACAAAACCATCAGAGAAAAAGTTTGATCTTTTCAGAGAAGCACCCTGAAAAGATGGATGTTTCAAACCTCACACTTATTCTAACTGACAGGCTTCAAGTTGTCTCTTCAATATCCCAGATTCGGCAGCCAGACATCCCAAACCTGGTGTCCTCCAGATGAGCTGGGACTACAGTCCCGAGAAGAACTGTAGTGGGTAGACTGGGAATTGTTGTTCCCACACATTTAGCAAATGCCAGATCAGGGAATGCCGATATAGGGCTTCAGTGGGCCAGAGCAGACCTACTGGACACGACTGAGAAAGATTCACCAAGACTAACAGAAAAAGATCAGCTAGTTCACATCCACAACTTTGTCCCAACACAGGTTTCAGCTTTCAAACTGGTCTAAAATCATCTACTCTGTCAAAAAGAGCCAATTCTTCCTATTTTTGGTTAAGGAAAGGAGATTTAAACAGTGGTTGAGATAGTGCTTCTACAATGGACTCTTAGAGAAAGCAAGTATCATTCTTACACGATGAAGGACAGTAACTGTCAGGGCAGAATTCAAAACTATTGTTGGCAACCAACCCTTACTAACCAAGAGACATGGTGGGGAAACAAGTCCCAGGGTCTTTCATTCGCATCTTCAGGGGATGACAGGTGAAACTCAACTGATCAACTCAGACATGAGGCAACACCTCTGATAAACTATGTCATGATTTTGGTGACAGGCAACAGGGAGGAGGATAAAACTCTGCGGTTACTGCTGAAAACAGAATTATGGGCCTCTTGGTGATCCATCCAGGACCCAAATGTCTAAAAGAAATTCTGTTCTGGACCCAACAATAGGTTCCAGCACCCCATATCCTTCAGCGAGAGAAGAGATTCAGGAAATGCAAACCAGCCTGCACGGGAGCCTCAGCATAGACGCACCCCCATCTGTTCTCCCCAATCCTTCTGAAAGAGTCTGAAACTGAGCCACAGTCACTCCAGTGTTTTCAGCCTTGCAACTCAGATCGCCATGAGACAATCAGGGGTCTCTGTAGCTGACCAACAGGAGAGTACAAATACACACGTCATCCAATCGGCTCCCCCAAGAGCTGCCACCAGCCCAGGAGAAACATAAACCTCCTCTTTACTGCTACCCCGTGTTGCTGCGATAGGAAGCATGCCCGGGATGACGGTTTGTCAGAAAGAAAAAGAAGAAACAACCCTTCAAGCAATGACATCTTGTACTGCATAAAACGGCAGAAACTTAACTGTCAGAGTTGGGCGGCCTCATAAATCTTTAAATAAATAAATAAACAAATAAATTGCCCCAGATCAGCACTTCTGCGACCAAGTGCATTTCCTCGTATTTCTACTCATGACTGCAGTAGTCTCTGAATCAGGGGGGAGGGGGATGTAAGTGCTAAGCAATGCCGACAGACTCCAAAAATTCCACGTTCAGACAGAGTCAGGAGTTGTCTAGCTTTTTTTATTAATAACAGTATTATTATATTTGTACATCCTTGCAAGTCTTCATTGCACAAATAGCCCAGGCTAAGCAAATGGGGGTGAAACTGGCAAAGTTCTCTCCTTCTCCTCAGCAGGCCTGCAAAAGCCAGGCAGTGGGGGGAGGGGAGGAGAGGGGAGGGGGTTCCAACAACTGCCTTGGACAGAAGCACAGGGGCCCAGAATTAGGAAACCCAAGAGTTGGGGAAGACCTTTGAGATCATTTGGTCCAACTCCCTGCCCGGTGCAGGCATCTGCCACTTCAGCATCCCTGACAGCTTCTGTTCCAAGACCTCCAGTGAAGGAGAGTCCACCAGCTTCTGAGGAAGTCTGTCCCACTGGCAAATAGCCCCTACTATTGGAGATTTTTCCTAATATCCAGCCAAAACCTGCTTCCTTGCTTTTTAAACCCTTTGTTGCCCCGTCTTCTGGAACCGCTGGGAACAGACGTGCCCCATCTTCTGACTGACAGTCCTTTAGACACTTGAACCCAGCTATTTATCTCCTCAGCCTTCTTTTTTCCAGGCTAACCATGTCCAGTACTTCTAACCACTCCTTGAACACTTTTCTTTCCAGCCCTCTTATTGTCTTGGATGTTTTTCTTGGAACACACTCCAATTTATCCATGTCTTTCCTAAAATGTGACTCTCAGAACTGGATGCAATACTCTAGGTGAGGTCTGGCCAACTCAGGACAGAGAGAAATTACTTCTCTTGGACTTGACAATATACTTCTGTTGATGCAGCTTAGGATTGCATTTGCTTTTTCTGAAACTACATCACAGTGTCGGCTCATGTTCAGCTTGTGATCTGGCCTCCCTCTTCCTATACTCCTCTGATTTTTTCTACCAGATGTAGGATTCTGCATCTGTTCCTGTTGCAAATACATTTGCAGGTGTCTACCCTTTATTCCAGCTCATCAAGATCTCCTGAATCTTGATACACACCTTTAAAGTGTTTGGTATTTCCCCTTGTCAGTGTGTCATCTACAAATTTGATAACCTGCTGCAGTTTGGAGAGCACAAAATCGGAAGAGCAGTGGCCTTATTTCCTCATAGCTGGCGCAGGTTGGTTGGGCTGATCTACCACAGCAAGGTGGCTGTGGCTATAGAGACCTGGGAGTGGGAGTGGACCTGGATGCCCGGGTGGATAGCAGCAGCAGGAGCAGGACCAGAGCAGTGGTCTTGTGGGAAAACCAGCCTGCACCCCATGGCTGCTGCCTGACTGGCCACAGGGTCCAGCAGCCATCTTGGAATCGGAATTTGGGCAGTTTGACACGAGCTCTGCAGCTGAGCTTCCACAGCTGGCGGATGTGGTTCCCTTCGTAGCAGCTGGTGGCCAGAGGGAGAAGATCTGGACCAGTGAGGATATTCTCTTGAATTGCTGTTTAGAGTGCGGACTGGTTCTGGCTGGATTGCCTACTGAGCAGAGTCTGATGGTGATGGGGGTTGGAGGCGCTGCTGAGGGCCTGGGGCGGGTGGGTTCCAGAAACCCTGGAGGTAGACTTTTCTATCCCGTTGCTTGTTTGGGTGGATGGGTCACTTTAGGTTGGGAGTGGGGTGGTGAGAGAGGGGAGAGGGTAAGAGAAGACAGCGTGGTAGAGATGGAGACAGACCACTCTCAAGAAAGGCACCCTTGGTGGATTGGATCGCACCTATGCAGACCCTCTGTGACCACGGATCCTGCAGGAGATGAAGCAATGCAAGAGCTGCCTAGAGCACTGCTGGTGAAAGAGAGATACCAACCAGGTACAGGCTGGGCAGGTCTGCTGGAAGTGACCACGACACGTCTGTGCTCAGTTATCTGGGAGGAGTTAGAGCCAGTCAACCCTGAGGAAGTGGACAGGGTCCTTACAGCTGTGAGCTTAGCTACCTGTATCCTGGACACATGGCCCTTCTGGTTGGCCAAGACCTTCCAGGAGGTGGCATGGGGTTGGGTCTAAGCAATGATGAATGCCTCACCGCAGGAAGGGGTGGTGCCACCTGCCTTGAAGGAGGTGGTGGTACACCCCCTTTTCAAGACGCCATCCTTGGTTATGTTAGACAACTTTCATCCAATCTCCAATCTTCCCTTTTTTAGGTTGTTGAAAGGGTGGTAGATGCTCAAATTCAGAGGGCCCTGTATGAAGATGATTATCTGGACCCTTTTCAGTCAAGATTCAGGCCATGTTACAGCACTGACAAAGCATTGGCCATGCTTGTGGATGACTTCTGGAGGACTCAGGATGGGAGAGGTGTGCTTGTCCTGGCGCTCCTGGATCTCTCAGCAGCATTTCATACCATCAACCATGGTATCCTTCTGCAGTCGGTGTTGATGGAGGGAGAGGTCAAACCCTAGGCCCCTGCAACGCAGGACGCCCCAGGGCTCGTCTCCCCTCCTCTTTGAAATGTACATGAGACTGCTAGGGAGGTAATCCAGTGACATAGAGTGCGGTTTCATCATTATACATCTCCACCTTTGGCCAACTAAATGATGTTGTCCCAGTGTTGTCTCAGTGTCTGGAGGATGTAAGAGTTTGAATGGGGAAGAATGCAACTCAACTAGCAAGACAGAGTGGCTTTGGGTTTTTGGTCCCCCTAGATCGGGTGAGGTGTCATCTCTGACTCTTGCCAGGTAGCACTCCCCTGGACAGAGCTCATTCTCAATTTGGGGATCCTCCTGGACTCACAACTCCTGCTTGAGGAGCAGGGGGCAGCTGTGGCTAGGGGGGCCTTTGCACCGATTCATCTTGTGCACCAACCGCACCCATTGATAGACCTATGTTGGCTCTTGCCAAACAAGGCATTCTTTTCTAAGTGGTCATTGGTTCTCTTTAACCCACATGCGAAGCCAATGGGAAAACTGACCCCATCCACATATTCACTGTTGCAAAACAAAAAATCAACTTTGCTTTGATTTCAAACGAAGTGGTTTGGAGCTAGGGAAAAAAAAGATTTGGCCACATCATCTGAGCAGAGACAGCCGGAGTCAATTTTAAACTACCACAGAATTCTTGAGTTGAGCAATCCTAAGGTCCATTTCTTCTTCGCAGGTTGCTTGTTTCACGCATCTCAATGAATTTCATTCTTATGCTACTTTCTATCTTCTTCCCACAAGTAACCAAGAGATGCGTGGTCTTCCTCAGAAACTGAGTAGGCCCAGATATTTTCCTTCTGGGACAGACGCACAGCTTTACTAGAGCAACCCACTCTGGTATTGCTCGTAGAAGCAGTGCCCCTTAGCTAATGCCCACCTGTGCATAGTTCTGACTGCATGCAGCCGCTTCAGCTCAGGCCCCAAAGCCTCCTGTTGCCAAGAAAGGAAAACTGTTAAGGGCACCCTCTTTCAGCCTCTGGCCTAAGAGCAGTTTTTGGTTTACCCTACAAAAAATGGCACGCAACAAGAGCGCCTGGGGGCTAGAGAGGAGCCCTTTGCTCCATGCCCTAAGCGGGGATTAGTGGTACAAGCAGCTGATTGCGTCCACCAAGGTGCTGCGGGGAGACATCTGAGCCATCACGTCTGGGGGAAGCTTGCCCGAGGAACCCAGCAAAGACACTCCCCTCCACTCTTCCAGCGGCTTCAAAGGGCTTGAGATGTTTCCTCCCAAATGGGAGAGGCAGGAGGGAAGAAATGCTAGCAAAACCATTGTGTGGGTGAATGTTTAAAGTTAACATGTAGGGGAAAAACCATCAAGGGCTGGAAAGCCATTTTATGCAACAATTTCAAAGCAAAATTTCTGGGCTCTGCTACAAACACCCTTCTTGTTGCTTTCAAAATTCTAACCCAGTTCCTCATGGTCTTCACCGCTTAAAGTCAATAACATAAACAAGAGCTTTTGACAGGATCCCTCATAAAAAAATTGTGGGAACTCCAACTGTGGGTTGTGACCTCTCAGGAGGTCATAAGCAAACCTGAGAGGGTCACAAGCTGGGGGGGAACACACATGCCCCCACTCTGCCTGGACCAGCCGCCTGTCAGCTTACCCAAGAAAAGTGGAGGCAAGTGCAATCTGCAGACCAACGGGGATGAGGAGGAGGTCTTTTCCTCCTTTTAAAGTTGCCATGCCAGGGAAACTTGCCAGGGGAAGCACTGTGGACCTACACTGCCTACAGGTTTGGGCAAACCCTTGGGCAGAGGGAAGAGGCATTCAAGGGGCCTACTCCTGCCTGCTGCTGCAGCTCCCTCTTTTTGCCCTCGTCCACGGCTGCCTTCTCTTCGTCCAACCTGCTTCTACCCAGCCAAGCAGGGACCTTCTCCAGGCAGCCTTCATCACTAAGCACAGGGGTTACAACCTGGGGTCCCTGCACCCCCAGGGGGTGCGAGATGGAATTTCAGGGGATGAGACCATTTTATGCACTGAGTTAAAAACTTTTTTTGTTAAGTTCAATTTGTTCACCCACATTAGAAATTAGACCTCTTCATCTTCAAATGTGATGTTACTTTTGTAGGGGGTGCGAACATTAATCAAACATTTCCTAGGAGTCTGGGGCACAGAAAAGTTTGGGAACCACTGACTAAGGACCTCAGCTGCCTCAGCTGGGACACACAGGTAGCTGTCAGGGAGGCCTTCCAAACACGCAGCCAAGAGAGAAACCTTTACACATTCTTCTGTTCTTGCACGTAGACAAATCAAATCCAAGCACCAACCTGTTCAGAGAAAAGAGGAGACCAGCGATTTGCTTTTCTCCCCCCTCTAAGAACTCGGACTTTTAGAAGCCAAGAAAAATGCTTCTTTTTAGTGCTAGTGATGGAAAACGAAAGAACTTATCCTTTAGCAACCCTCCCCTACATGGCAGAGACTACAGTGCCCATGAAACATGCCCACATCTAGAAGGCATCCAGGAGGTGCCCATAAGAAGGCCTCCAGCGTGGATGGCGGGTGTCGCTGTCCAAAAACCACAGTGGGAGAACACACATCACCACAAAGGAGTTTGTTCCCCTACTGGTAGTTGAATGTTTTGGCAGACGGACCATTTGTGTCAAATAGGCTGAATTTTAAATAACAACAACAAAAATCCAATTTAGATCAGGGGTCTTAAACTCAGATTGTCATGTACCACACAAGAACTAGTTCACTACCCTGAGGGCGCAACCAGAAGTGTGGGCCAGAACATTTCACTTCAGGTAAGTTTGGTGAGGTCAAGCTCTTGGCCACCCCACCTCTGCTGAAAGCAAGGTTCTTCCAGTGCGTCTTTGCCAAGATTTATTGAGAAGTGACGGTTACCAGAATCCCGGCCTTTGGGTGGTTCCCTTCAGAATCCAATTTCTCTCAGAACTCTCTGTTCTTGCTCAAGGCTCCTGCCAGAGGAGGCTGTTCTACCAACTGATAACAGAGGAATGTCTGGCTGGGGATGTGATTCTCCCTCTGGTTCTAACGATGCCATTGCAGGCAGTTTCAGAATTGTTTGATGTTTGCCTTCGATCCCCTGAAAGGCAAAAGAAGAGGGATAAGGGGGAAGGAGGAATAACCCACATTCCAAGGAAAGAGGGCCCAGCTACATCTGCACTACACTTCCCAAGGTGTTCCTGGCAGCATCGCAGGTGGGTGGGACTGCAGTAGTTTGGGCACTTCTGAAAGCTGGGAGTCTCTCATGCACCATCCGGCCCCATTGCTCACGGGGTCCTTTACACTGCAGAGCAATAACAACAGGCCGATTAAGTGGCTGTGGAAGCATTAGCAGCAAAGGAAGGCCATCAGATGGACTTTGTAATTTTAAGATTGAGAAAGGGAAAAAAGACCACTTATTTTACTCCCAAGGGACCACTGATAAGTGGGAAAATGTGTGTATGTGTAAGTTATAACAAACAGAGAGAGAAATCTAGTTGTCTCTCATTCCCTGCTTTTCCAAACAAAATTTAACAAGTGTTTAGCATGAACCTGACAAACTGGCTAGGTAACACCCCTGCTATGACCCATGAGATGTTCTTGCAGGCGGGACTCTCAGAAGCCCACAATTTGGAAGCACAGTTCCTGTGTTCAGTCTGTAGATGGTCCCCTTGCCCACCCAAGCATACAGATCTGGAGCCCCATCAGACCAAGCTCTGGCCTGTCTCTCCACTTTGCTTGGACAATCTGATGGCTGCTTGTCCAGGCAGATCCGGAGTAAGTTCCAGCTGGGCTCCTGCATTCTGTGCAGGAGCCCCCCAAAAATCTGCAATGCTATCAAATCTGCTTGTGACCCCTAATTTGAGAACTCCCAAATTATCCAAAATTAAGTGAGCTCAGCCCTCCCATTAAAATACACTTTTACATTTGATTGCTTTATTATTACCAGTGAAAAGATTTTCATTTTGTAATATTTCAACTTTCAATTATTGCTATATTTGCTATATAGATTAAAATTAAACTATTTAAAGTGGTATGTTTATTTCTTGCCCAACTCTAATCCCAATGAAAGCATTAGATCGGCACACAGGGAAAGAGGGGAATCTCACAGCATAATTTATCTTATTAGGGGATCAGCACCACAAAGTAGGGAGCCCCGAGATTAAGAATGAAGAGAGTTAAAGCTTGAGAAAAAGGTGAGCTTTCCTAGCTCAAACCCACTTTTGTTGATTTGATTTGTCCACCTACTACAAGGATGCAAAACATCTGGTTTCTCCATCCAGCTAAGGCCTCCCGCTTTTCTCTTCCTCCATGTAGCCAAGAGACAGTGAGCTACCCTGGAGAATGACTGCCTGTTCCTTCCCACAAAGGGGGAGCTTGGGAGCGACTGACTGCACTCCTCCTCACTCTTCCTTCCCCTCCTGTACAAAGAGGTATCCAAAGAGCCCAAACTGTTATGTAGAATCCACCTTGGACTATGTACATGGTACAAGGTTTTTGTGGGCTTAAAGTTGGGCAGAGGGCAGACGACAGAGGAAGGGGCAGGGAAAGAACGGCCATCAGTTTCAGATACATGTATGCAGGGCGTGGCTGCAGCAAGTTATGGGGTATAAGATATATACAGTTTGTGTGTAGGTCTCAACGTGCAAGGGACGTGTTGTAGAGCTTTCCCCACGTGTGTAGGCCTCTCCATCACATGGGGAAGGATTCTGAAGGACCTCCTCCGTGGGTACAGCACAGCCACCTGCAGCAGGGAGCCTCAGCGCAAGGCAGGCCAAAGAGCGAGGCTCCATCCCACGTGGACTGAAAGACCGCCTGCTGTAGACCACAACACTGGACTCACCAACAGCCTTGGCAGAAATGACACAGTAACTTAGGGGAAGGGATGGAGGGCTCTGCTGGATGAGGATGAGACCCTTTATAAACCTGTTCGTTTCTCAAAGTGCTTCTAGGGTGCTTATGAACATATTCCTCCCCCGCCTTTGTTCTCCAGCAGTTGGGATGTAGGGGAATGCTGTCCCCAACCCAGAGCGACACTGAATCTTCAAGCACCGTCCTCCATGAATTTGTACAATCCCTTTCTAATGCCATCCAGATTAGTGGCCACCACCAGATCTTGTGGGAATAAATTCCACAGACTAATTCTGTGCAGGGTGAAGTGTTTTATCTATTCTAAATTTACTTCTAATCAACCTCACTGGTGGTCCCTGGTCCTGGTGTTTGAAGAGAGGAAGAAAAACTCTGTCGATTTTCTCCAGGCCATGGAAAAATTTATATACCTCAGTCATGTCCAATATTCTATCTTTTTGTTGTAGGGAAGTTGTTAGAATCCCCCAATCTTTTAGTCGTTCCTATACTTTTTCCAGGTCTATTATATCCTTTTTCAAACATGGACACCAAAATTGTACATAATACTCCAGATATGGACATAACTGTACATTTGTCTAAAGGCATTAGTCTTTGCAGTTTTGTTCTGAATCCCATTCTTAATTATTCCTAAAATGGAATTCATTTTTTTCATGTGCAACATGCAGATACATACATTACACTTGTAATGAGCTGTCTACTGCAATGTAAGATCTTTTTCCTGATTAGTTACAGATGACTCAAACACCCTCACTCTGTGTGTGAAGTTTTTTTTTTTTTTGGACCCAATGTACATCACAAATGAACCACATATGTCCTCTGGTTGCCCATTCATCCAGTTTTAAAACATCATTCTAGAACTCCTCACAATGACTTTTGGTTTTTAACCACCCTGAATACTTTACTTTCATCTGCAAGCTTGGTCACCTCACCACCTACCCAAATAGAGGCCATTTATGAACAAGTTAGAAAGTACCAGTTTTTGCAGAATTTCCCCCACTGAGAAGACAGAAGTCTTGACTATGATTGGATCTGAAAGGTCTCAGTTCAAATCCCCACAGACAAGCTCAGAGGAGAATTTTTTTAGACAAATCAATTGCCTCTCTCTGTTTCAATGCCTCAAATTCAAATGGGAGCAAAACTAATGGGATTGACAGATTCAAGATGAAGAGGTTCCACACAACTGGTCCCCATGTTCATGCTCCTTCTTAGCAAACATGTGCTAAGAAGCCTCCAGATTCTTCCTGACAAGCCTGGAATTTGGAGACTTGAAGTGCTTTCTGGGAGGAATCCAACTCCTTTTGAAATTCATTGTAAACCAGGAACATAAAAGAACCATAGAAAATTGTGGACTTCTTCAGTAACACTATCCAATCCAAACTCATAATTTGTCCATGTCAGGCGTATCTAGCCAACTACACCAAGAGCAATTCTATCTTGTGGAAAAGCATAATTTCTCCTTAAATGAGTCATAAGAGGGATTTCCCAAACCTGCTGCCATGAGGCATGACACTCGGCTACACACAAAGGGTTTTACATTTGCACATCAATTTACATGTGCTCCGAATGTTCCATGTTGAGGAACCCTCAGTCTGTGTATGAAACATGGATTGCACCATAATAATACACTGTATTTTAATTTAATCTCAGTAAATTCTCCATATACAACAGCTTTACAAAGTTTTGAACCATGCTCTACAAGTCTGGAAGCGCTGTTCCAGGATTCTGTGCCTCAAAAGGAGGCAATTGTATTTTTAAAATTAATTCTCCTTTGAGTACTTGAGCTGAAGCAAAAGTAGAGGAGGAAGAAACATACGTACTGCTGTTGTTTTAATGATGTATTTAGTCTGCAACAAAATTGCAACCCGGAGTCCAGTTCTGGCAACATAATGAAGCAAATATTTGCAGCCTTAGAATTACAATTTAGTTTTTACTCACCAAATATTAAATACAGCATTATTTGTGAGTGACTACTATTTTTAGAAAATGTTATAAAGTCGCCATTAACATGTTTTTTCTGTGATCTGCCTCTTTGTTCCTCCTCCTCCTCCTCAACAGAGCCGCCGCAGCAGCAGCCAGGGCCCACTGGAGTCTTTGTGCATTCATCTCTCTCCCACCCCCTGCAAAAAAACCTCCACCATCAGCACAGCCCTGGGCTCCTCTCCTCCTCTGCAGACAAAGGTCTGCTGGGAGGGAACGCAGATCCCACGACAGAGATCAATGGTGCTGGGCATTTTCCCCTTCCCTAAACGGCCCCAGATAATTCAACAAGACCAAGTCGTTTCTCTCTCTTAAAATAAAACACTTCTCCCCACTGTTTCCTTCTGAAAAAGAAGAAAATTTGTAAGGCAAATGAAAACATAAAAGGCTACGCATTTCCTTTCCCATACTAACATTTTACGTTTTTTCAGAAGAAAGACCAGTCACGCTAATAGGAACCGCCCGCGCCCCCCGTTCTGGCAACGATTCTGACTTCGCCTCCGAAAAGTTAGAAGTCCTTTGTGGCGGACTGGAATTACAGGGCAGCGCCGCCGCGACCCGCAGGACGGACGGAGCGAGCGAGCGAGCGAGCGAGCTCCGAAACAAAGACGGCCGGGGCAGCCCTCGCCCCTCGCGGCTCGCGCCTCGCCCCCGCCAAGGGCCCGCTCCACGCCCTTCGCGTCCTGGGCCGAGCGCTACCAGCGCTTCGCCTTAACGCGCGGACGCCGACGGAGAGCGAGCCCGGACGGTCCGCGCGGCACGGCGCGGCGCTTCCACCGCGCGCCCCGCTGCAGCCGCGACCGCCTCGGCTCCAGGCTGCCCCTCGGCCGCTGCCTCGCGCGGCAGGTTCGCTACCTCCGCTCGGAGGAGGCCGAGCCAGCCCGCGTGCGCGAGGCAGCTGCGTCGCTCAAAAACGGCCGCCGAAGAGCCTCTCCGGTAACACAAAGGAGGCAGACAGACATCTTGGAAAGCTGCAGGCAGGCAGGCGGCGGCGGCGGCGGCGGCGGGGCGGGGAGGGGGAGGACACCCAAAGGAAGCACTTACGTTTGCAGAATTCGCCTAGA
>NW_006536521.1:13924-24297 GCF_000186305.1 Python bivittatus | reverse complement strand
ACTTCAACTCCCAGAATTCCCATGGTTGGCTGGGGAATTCTGGGAGTTGAAGTCCACACATCTTCAAGTTGCCAAGGTTGAGGAACCCTGCTCCACTAAATATCCATCCAACTTCATAAAAAATGGCCAGGTCAGCACCACACATTTGAGACATGAATGGGGTTCACAACCCCCACAGAGATTTGTAAATATGTATATGTGATGAAGAAAGTGAACAGAGTTTCTTTCCTTCTCTCTTAATAGTGAAACAGTAGTCATCCAGTGAAGCTGACAGGCCTGTGTTCCTGACACATCCAAGAAATGCAGTGTCATTTATGGAATTTATTGCCTCAAGATTCAGTGATGGCTCCTGGCCATGATAGCTGTTAAGGGGACTTCTTGGACTACCTGCAGGATGTCTCTGAATGCCAGTTGTGTTGGAACAGGAGTTCCACTGTGAGAAGCAGGAGGCAGGATTTAACGTACATTTGACCTGATTCCACTTCAGGACTTTTTCTAGAGACCATCCAGATATCTGCATGATAGCTGGGCTACAAAAGCTGGGGCCTAAGAAAACTTTCTGCCAAGAACTCACAGAGTGGCTGGTGGTCCAACAAAAGTTGGTGAGATAGATACATTTTTATTTTAGTAAAGTAAGGAAGCTGCAGATATGTTCCACCACAAACTGTATTACATACACAGTCCTCGGAATAGAAAATCAAACTGCAAGTCCAAACCCCCAAAGAGAAAGAGGGATCATCTCAAGAACATGGTCATTCATTCATTCATTCATTCATTCATTCATTCATTCATGCCGATGTCCAAAGGGCGACCTGAGCTCCCCGCTGTGGGATCCACACAGTGCAGAGCAGAAGCACAGGGTCTGAGGGAGCCAACTGGCAGGCACATCCCTGAGCTGTCCAAGTTCCTTCCAGCTGCTGTCAGAACTCAAGATTCCAAGGGAGGAAAGCGACCGGGGGCCAGTTCCATCAGCCACACCCAGATCAGCAGCCCATTACAGAAGCTGCACTGCTGGGGTCAGCGGGAATGTTTTTATATTCCTGAGCCCACCCAGAAATATTTTAAAAATATCTTAAATAAAATTATGTAGTCCTGACTAACAATTGTATGCTCCCAAAAGAACAGAAACACCCGCACGAACAAAACTGGCCCAAAGATTTACTTCCTAATCTTTACCTCCAAGCCTTCTGAACAAAGCGACTCTACAGAATCCAGCCCACCCCCCGCCACCCTCCGCCAATTTTGCACTCACTAAACATCGCGGGTGCGGTCCCTGCTGAAGTTTCTCCCTTGGGATTTTGAGATCAAGGTACGGCTTTCCCTTCCTTACTGCTCTCTTGACAACTACACACTTTCCTTCTCCTTAGGCAACAATACTCTCACAGCTTTCGAAACTTTCAGCTGCATCTCTGAATGACCCACGTTTATCCAACAACCCCACATATATTTATGCTTCATATTGCATGAGGGTGTAAATGCATAAATTGCAAGAACTGCATAAAAACAAGTTTTCTGTATTTCTCAGATTTCCCTGCCCCCACTTCAAAAATCCCCACGAAATATGGACAGTTATTGTTTTACACAATCCTGACAGAGTGCAAGTGTACTTGTTTTGTATATCACTGCAACCATCAAACCCACAGCAATACTAATGACCCCTGGTGCCAGGAGCCTCACTCTCAAAGCTTTGCTCAGTTTTTATCAACTTCTGGAAGGACAGCAGGATGGGTGCATCCTGGCTTCAAGAAAAAGGCTATCCATCAACCAAGGTCCAGCCCTCGTAAGTTCCTCAAAACGAAGGAGTCGCTGTTAAACTGGCCCTAAAAGATACTACAACTTTGGCTGTAATGAGGATGCTAGAAAAGACAGGACCTCCAGTTTTTCAAACACAGCAGCCTGGTTAAATAAGGGATGCCTAACCTGCAAAAAACCACATTTCACAAGAAGGGTCAACACTATTTTTGCTGTATTCCACCTCAAATAATAGTCCTCTTCAGAAAGCCAACCACCCTACCCATTGTTTTTCCTTTCAGAGAGAGTCCGTGGGATCTTTAGACCAACTGCTCTGTAAACAAAAGGTGTTTTTAAAACATATTAAGAATCAAGGGGGATTTTGCTTATTTTACCCTGCAATTTGTATCCTGACAAATTCAGGATTCAGTTGGATTCGCAGAACAGCTTCCAATATTAAGGCCAACAATCCATACAGCACCAAAATCCACATACAGCAATAAAAAACGTAACATAAATAAACCACAATCAATTACATAGCCCCTGAAAACAGTCTGATAATTAACCAGCATGGACCAATTTGTCAAGAACAGATCTTGCCAGACCAAACTTATTTAATTTTTTTGACTGGGTAAATGGTTAAATGTAATATATCCTCACTTCAGCAAAGCCTTTGACAAAGCATTTTTATTTAATCAATTTTTAAGGCTTACGGTGGATTAAAAACAATTTAAAAACACCTTTCAAAAATAACCAGACCAGGTGAAAGAAATCAGATGTATTATACCACTGCTGGTATCTAACAGGACCATGTCTGACACAGCCTGCTGGAAGAGCCAGATCTTAAGTTCCTCCCCAAAGACCAGCAGGATCAGATCAGACTTTGAAGGGGGACCCTATTCCATAGGGCAAAGGCATGCCTCCTGGGTCTCATAAGATGGCATTGTTCAATTGGTGGGCCCTGGAGCACACCAATCTGATCAGAACTTATTGGACAGTCAGAAACAATTGGGAGAGGTTGTCCCACAAATATTTGCAGATGACCACCAACACCTGGAAGTACATCTAGAGGCCTACTGGAAACCAGGGCAGCTCCTGAAGTATGCCTTTGAATAAAATTGGTAAGTCAGAAAAGATGCTACCAGTTTCCTGATTTTTTTGCTACCATACATCAACACACCTTTCCTACACTTACAATGGCAAACCAACATATACCCATAACTACTTGTGATAACAAGCAACCATGATATCCCTAGGGAAAAACAGCTGGGCCTGGGATGGACCAATCTAATACGTTCAGACTTCCTATGGGAGGAAGTAATGCTGAAGAGCTCAAAGGTGATGAAAGAGCAACCAGACAATGAGAAGGGACACATCTCAATGTCCTCCAACCTCAGACTGTATCACAAATGTGACAAGGCCAAGACTAAAGCCAGATCTAACATGTGACTGTGGGTTAGGCCCACAATGACATGAGATAGGTCCATGGTCACCTACAGTGTCCATGAACTCTTGAGCCACCATAAAGACTATGCCATATGAGGGCAAGTTAGAATCTCCAAGGCTCCACTGCCAACCCAGTGACAGAGTCGAACAGCTCAGGAAGGGAGGCCGCTGTCAGGAGCAATAAACTTAACTCTTCCCTAGAGCTCAGTTTCAACCACATAGTCCCACATCTGCAGTGCACAGTCTCTGAATGCTGTCAGAGCTTCCCATGTTAACAACCTCCACACTGTCCTGCCCTGGGATTGCCACTCAGGGAACTCCGGTGGGCACAGCTCTGAGATGGGAACAACCCCCTCTGGTCCCAACCAATCTCAAGTTATACACACCACAAGAAGCCCTATAATGAGCTGATTGGCACAGACTGGGGCCGCTGAGGATCCAGTGATCTGGAGCTAGAAGTCATAATCAGTTCTAAACAATGAATACAACTTCTCTGCAAGCAGTCCATCCTTGGTCTTCCATCATATTTCCCTCTGCCCATCATGACCATATTACTGCCCATCATGACCCCTTCCTCCATCAGTCTGACCCTCTGATCCTTGCTGCTCCTCCCACAGGATCCAAGACCCAACTTTCCCCAGCCAAACCATGCACTCCATGGATTAGTCCATGGGGGTCTCCCAGGACTGCTTCTGTTTCATACTCAGCAGCCTTTAGGCCTTCCCCAGCACTGTCCAACTCCTGTAGCCCCCACTCCACACCCCCATCCACAGGCCCCCAAACCACCCCACCTTCCAAGCCCCATGTCCACTAGGTGTAGCAGTTGGGGTAGGCCTTCTCTCTTCCACAGGCAGTCCCCAAACCTCAGTCTCAGGTGACCTTGGAGACAGTGCTGGTCAACCATCTGTCTCCCACCTGAGGAGGAGGCAGCCACTATCTCCATCAACCAACCCTGGCTGGGTGTGGGTCCCTCCACAGTTTTTCCAGCTCTCAGTTCTGGGCATCTCTTTCCTTCAGGCCTGGATCCTGAACTCCAAACACGTATGGGGCCCATGATGGACCAATCCAGCAGTCCAAGAAAGCAGCTTGACAAGAAGTCCTGTGGACAATTTCAGCAGCTAATAGTTGCGCTCTGTCCCCTCAGATGAAACAAGTGGGATGCCAGGTGAAAAAATAAAATATCAGAACAAAATGTCTGCCAGTGCCCACAGTCCATGCTCCAGCAAGGCTGAGCAAGGCTCAGGCCCATTTTCCAATCATCCTCTGACCTGATTCCACTCCCACTGCCCCCAGTTTGTGCCCTCACTGCTGCCAGTGTCTCACGCATCCAGTCCATCACTGCTCCACCCCATCCGCCATGCTTTTCAGCCCGACAGATGATCCATGGGGACTTCTTGTCATTGTCCGCAGTGCTGCCCAGAACACTACGGAAGGCCCTCCGGCTGAAGCCCCGGCCCCCTCTCTCAGAGGTCGCTCCCATCTTAACTGCTGCTGCAACTCGGCATCAAAATCGCAGACAACAATCACCCTCTGGAGCTTGTTCCTCCTCAGCTGATGCCATTCCTCGCTACACAAACAGCCACACTTTGTTGACACTACACTGGCAAGGGACCATCAGCAACAACGATAACACGCTACCCGCTACAAAAACACATTGTCCACATCCATCAACATTCTCCATGTCCTCCACCATGTGCTGATTAGCAAGTTAAATAAGGGTGGGTTGGATAGTGTGACAAGTAGATAAACAGGACTCAGAATACTTGGTTTAGTACAGTAGTTCCTCATCAAACTGGAGAGAGTTTTGAATGGGGTGCCACAAGGATCATTCCTGACTCCTTACTCTTCAATATTTTTATTCATGAATTAGATGAATTGGTAGGCCAGCTAGTGGCTCAGAAGACAGAATTAAAATTTAAAGTGTTCTTGACAAGTTAGAGAAATGTGACATGATGAAGTTTAATAGAGACAAGTGCAGAGTTAGTGCACATTAGGAAACAGAAACCAAATCTCAAGGTGCAGGGTGAGTGTTACCTGGCTTAGTAATAGTACTTGCAAAAAAAAAAAAAAATCTTGGCAGAGGACCTAATTGAACACCAATTATAAGCCAGTAGTGCAACATCGGTGTGAAAAAGGCAAATGAAACTTTAGGCTGCAGAAACAAAAATAATTTTTGGATATCATGGGAAGTACTAATTCCACTTTATTCTCCTTTGATCTGTCTCCACCTGCAGGTCTAAAGGAATCAGAGAAATCTGACAGATGGAGAGAAAGGTAAGGAGGATGATCAGGGGTAGGAAACTAATGAAGAGAGATTAAGGAATTGGGTATATCTCACAAAAAAAGGATGAGACCCTCATTCCAAGCACAGGACATGGACTATTGGATTTCAGTTACAGGAAGGCAGATTCTGACTGAATGTTAGAAAAATTTCCTAACAATAATAGCAGATTGACAGTCAAACCACAGAGCCAGAGAGGTGATGGCCTCCCTTTCATTAGGGGTGCTCAAGCACAGGCTAGACAGCCATCTGTTGTGGATGTTTTAATTTGGATTTCTGTCCTGGGTAGGGAGAGAACTCGATGCCCTAAGTGGCCCCTTCCAACTCTTTGACTGGAAGACTCTAGAAGAGAGTTTCAATACTACAGAGAGAAACAACACAAAAATCCAACCCAAGTAAAATATGCATATCCAGTACTGTTTGGATGGGAGTGGAATAAAAACTCAAGATGGAGGTCACAAATGCATGATCACAGCCCCAGTCCTACCCCACCCCACCCCACCCCACCCCACCCCTGGGACACCCTGCATATATCCAAAACATTAAACTGTTTCCTCCTCCTCTGCCCAAACCCTGCTGAGATGCAACCTTCCTTCTTGCCTTCCTTAAGGAACCAGTTGGGCAGGATCTCTGGGGAGGGCTGGCCAGGATGGAATACTGCCCCTGAAAAGGCTTTGTTCCTGTGCCTTCTGGAGCAAACCCCCCGCCTCATGATACACTGGGATGGGGAGAAAGAGAGCCCACCACCAAAACAGCTTGCATCAGGAGCATTTTTGAAAAATCAGCACCAGCACTTGAAAATATGTCACTGGGTATACTGCCTTTCGCTCATTCTCTTCAGAGACAGAAGGAAGTATATTTCCAAACAGTTTTCAAGACAACCCATACAGGAATGTAACAACACAACCGGCAGGTTGCCATGAAGTCTCCAGTTGCACACCACAGCTGAGAGAAAAGGGCGTGTAGCGTACCTACAGGCTTCCTCTGTGCAATCAGCAAGACAATGTTTTTCAAGTTTGGAGTGAGCCTTGCTGCGGCTTAATCTTCCTCCCACACAGTTTCATACACAGATTTGCCTCCTAATCCAAGCAGGCTTTTTTAAACCATGTTTTCTTGGCAGCAGGACCTGACTGTCACAAGGCAGGCAGCTTCTCCTGGAAAGAGAAAGAGATACAGGATTTGCTCCAGAAGCCACCTCTGCTATCTAGAAGAGCCCCGGAGAGCTCAAGAGGAGCAAAGAAGAGGTGATTCTGTGATCTCATGCTCAATCTGTCTGCCATGATCAGATTTTCTTCTCCTGAGGCCTCCAAGGAATCCTGCAAATAACTGCTGCAGCTTGCCACATTTGACCTCACCATATCAGCCTGCAGAAACCTTGTTAACTGACTCAGTTGCTCTGCCTGCATCATATGCTAAGAAGCCCTAGGACAGAACCACCAGGCTTGAAGCAAGTAGTCTTGCACCTGTCCAGGTCCTACGCCACCTAAGACTTTGCAGGTCACTACCAGCATCTTGAGCTTTACAAACGGGAAAGCAATGCAGCTCCCGCAGGATGGGTGTAACATAGGGAGCATGGAGACTCTCCCCTTAGGACATGGGTTGCTGCGTTAGTGGATACATCTGGAATTCTGAAACATGTTTTGGACTCCCTCATAAAATGGCTGCCATGGATGGCATGGCCAGTCCCAAACAGCCATTTACCAGAACTCAAACTGGGGACGCTTGCCTCTACTTCTGAATTCTGGGACGCTTCCTTCCACAAGTGAGATAGAGCCAGATGGTCCATGGCACCTACAGATGATTCAGGACCTGGGAACCACTTGGGGCAACAGACTGCAGAGGAGACACCCCACCACTAAATGTGGCCAAGCGTGATGTGCACAGCCACCTCAAGCAAGAAACTACCATGGTTCAGTTTGCACGTCGCAGTAAGCTAATGATAAATAAATAAATAACAACATAACAAACAAACAAAAGTAAGCTTTTATTCTTCTCTCTGTAAAACAAGGAAACGGAAGCTAGGAAAGGGTCTCGTTACAAAGGCAGAAGGGGATGCAGCTACGGTGTCTTTGGCGGACAATCAGGAAGAGGACCTGAATCAGGAGCAACTCAACAAGACCTCCTGGGCAGCCGCCCCGAGGAAGGCCACTTGGCCACGCTGGGGCAAGAACGTCCTGCCTCTCCCTTCGCTGCTCGCCTCGGACTGCGTTGTGCGCATAAGATGCTCCGGCACTTCGGCAGGTATCCTGAGGATCGGAAGAGAACAGCCGCTGAGCGGAAGAGACAGGATTCTCTAAGGGGCTGATGCAGTTTGACCCGGCCCTGGAAGGCACCCCTCTGCTGGCTCTCCCAAAATCGAGAAACAGATGTCAGGTCAGGCAGACTGTTTTCAGGTTTTTAAGTAACAGGACTGAGGGCTCTTCAAGAAATTAGCGTCCGTCTCACAGCTGCTTCCAGCGTTCCGTTGCCCAACTTTTCTGATCCTACTTGAAAGCAGGCGCTTCCATCGGGTGGATCTTCCTCCCACCAGAAGGAAGGAAGGAACTCTATGCTCAGTTAGGAAGCTGCTAAACCCTCGGTTCTACCAAGAACATTTGGGGTGGCAGAGCAAAAGGTTGCCCCGGGAATGAGTGGAGGCACAAGGCTGGAGCAGCATAACAGCACTCCACACAAAGAGAAATAAATGAAAAAATGTGCGGCAGGCACGATCTGGGAGCCTCTGGATTGTTTGGATGTCTGTAGAGCTCCAAAGATTAACACTTGCCCTTCCCGGCCACTTCATCGGCACAGAGAGAATCCTCAGCAAGGGGATTCCGTACTTTGCTAACCAATGCAGAACGTCCCCAGAGTCACTGGGAGTCGGGCGGTATACAAGTGTAATTAGTCATCATCATCACCCCCCCAACACACACAATTTTGCAGTGAAACATGTACCCTCCTTCCCATTAAAATAAAAACAGAGAACTGCTAGTGTTTGTCTGCAGCTCTGTTGTCTTCAGAATGCCTTATCCCAGCACAATGCCTGTTCACGCTGGATCCCAGGAGCGCTGCTGGGAGGTGCCGGGCACTGACTGACAGCATGCACCATCCTTTCGAACTCAAGGCACCCAGACGCTGCTGCTGCTGCTCCACCAGCAGCACTTCCCTGTTGCAAGACGGATCTCAACCACCACAAACCTATGACCGGAAGCGCCAGTCTCAGTCTCATGTGATCAGCAGGGGGCTTCTCTCAACCTCTTACTAGATCTGCCCCCTCTCTGGAACAGCCCTACGGCAGAAAAGGTCTTCCCAGGAGATCAGCAAACGAAGAGGCAACAGTAATGTCCCCAAGAATGCCAACAGAGGGTTGAAACGAGGAGAAATGACCTCGAGATCCAGCTTTCACAATCCTCTTCCTGTCTCCCAGCATCCGCAGGAGCTGCAGAGAGCCAGCGCCTGCCGAGGGGGCTAAAAATATCTTCCCTGGAAGAGGCTGTCTTTGAGCACAGGGTGCTGGGGCGGGTGGGGCGGAGAAAGGGGCTCTGCTCTAGCCAGAAAGGCTGAACTGAGGGGAGAACAGCCTTCAGGCGCTCCCTTCCCTTCCAGCGACCATTTCTCCTGCACACGCTCTCCCCTTGCGTCTCTCTCTTAATGGACTGGTCCTAACAGAGGGTTCCCTTTTTTATTTAAGTATTAAATTTAATTACACAGTACAGCAAGATAATTTTGCTACTGAACGTCACCTATGCTAATAAACCATTACAGAATAATACAGGCACCTATGCTAATAAACCATTACAGAATAATACAGGCCCTTGCGTCTCTCTCTTAATGGACTGGTCCTAACAGAGGGTTCCCTTTTTTATTTAAGTATTAAATTTAATTACACAGTACAGCAAGATAATTTTGCTACTGAACGTCACCTATGCTAATAAACCATTACAGAATAATACAGGGCTCAGTGCTTTTTAATACATATCAAACCATAAATTATTATGTGTTTTAGGAGGAGTATATAAATTGGCGCCAACGTGTGCATATTCAGTACAGCTACACCAAACTGTTAGAAAATCAACGATATCAAGCAAGCTCCCCCACCCCACCCCAGTTTCTCCATTAGGGCTTTTTGCCAACATTGCTGAATCAAACATGGGTTGTAACTTCTCTACAGTCATTAACAAAAATATAATTGTTTATGCAGCAATGTTTCATTTGCATTCTCAAATGCTGATAACAAGGCTAACCTAGGGCCTATCTTGGTTTTCTCTATATCAATTAAAACTTTTTCCAAAACCCTTGAATTTTTGTACAAGGATATGTATATAACATATGTAAATATGTTCCAGTTTAAGAGTTTACTTAGGGAAAGGAGGGAGGGAGGCAGAATGGGAGAGAGTGCCGTCTGGAGCAGAAACCAGAGGACAAAGGGAAGAGCCATGGAAAGGAAGGATCAACGTTTAATGACTGACCTCTATGGCAGCCATTTTTGCAGTGGGTCCCACAAGATCTCTCCAACATTCCAGTTACAGATCCCAGCAAGAGACAAATGACTAGAGAGTTCTGCTGTCATCGCCGTTCATCAGATTTCATCTAACTTCTCTCATTCTCTTTTTCCAGCAATTCTAAAAAATACAATATAAAGAACAGCTGGAGGAAACTATATCATGCTCAAAAAAATACAGTGTCCTCCATTCCAGTACAATTAACCAAAATAACACTGTACTCAGCAAAAAGATAAGAGCATTGTCCTTCCTCCCCACGTAACAGTTCACATTTTTTGCAGAGTCAGCCCCACCTATATACAATATAAAGAACAGCTGGAGGAAACTATATCATGCTCAAAAAAATACAGTGTCCTCCATTCCAGTACAATTAACCAAAATAACACTGTACTCAGCAAAAAGATAAGAGCATTGTCCTTCCTCCCCACGTAACA
>NW_006536520.1:78958-94306 GCF_000186305.1 Python bivittatus | reverse complement strand
TATTTATGTATTTATGTATTTATGTATTTATGTATTTATGTATTTATGTATTTATTTATTACACATGCTTCTATGTCACTTCAGTCATACAACTCTAAACAGCTTACAGCATAGCAGAATATATACAGTAGCTTAAATTTTATCCAGATTATATAACAATCATCTCAACAACATAAATTTAACAACAACAACAACATACGCGCCTTGGGTGCAATCCCAAAACATCTGGGGCACCACTTGTAGACCATTGGCATTGCCAAAATCACCATCAGTCAATTGCAAAAGGCAGCTTTACTTGGAACAGTTTACATCCTGCAATGATACCTTTAACGCCATCAAACAACATCTGCCTATCCCAAGTCCTTGGGAAGGACTCAATAGGTGAATAAAAATGCCAAATCCAGTCTAAACATTTGGCTGATTGTGCGACCAACAATAACAACATAATCACGCCATATGATAGCACCACCTAGCCAGATTCATCTCAGTTCAGGTAGATCTCTCATCCTTGCCTCAATTCCTGAATGTACATTTAAAAGGTTACATTTTTAAAAGCTTCTAAATACTAAGAGTGAGGATCTGGTTTGAGGACAGGATGTTGGCCTCCAAGGCCCCCCCTTCACGTCTCTGGTGGGGTGGGGATTCTGAGAAAGTGCTGTCCAGAGGCACACCTTGGGTGAGCAGAGTCTATTTGGAGTAGTTTCAAAGATAGCTAGATCCCAAGTCATGAATGACTTTAAAGATGATCACTGGCACCTTGACACATCATCATCTCTGATGTCTCTAGTTTTAATAGTTCTATCTGAAATCTTTAGAGAAGGCTAGGAATCTCTGGTCCAACTTAGCAGATGGCAGATTCCCTAGAAGCAGTAATTAATTTTATGTATTTCTCCATAGTTTATATAAGCCACACACTGGGCTTCTTTCACATTAGTGTAAGTTCTGCATCTCTTTCAGCCCAGCTTTGTTTGCTTCTGAAAAATAAGTTGCATCTGGTACACCTGTTTGATCATCAGAGTCTCATTCTCTATTATGGAAGAACTCTTCCTTCTTGACAGGAGCTTATATGCTATGATTTACAATAGGATTTCTAACTCCCCCAAAGCAATGTGCAAATTTCTGAATTCTTGTGTATTTTGATATTAAGGAGCACGAGCAGAGGTTGTGCAGAGGTCCAGAAGGGCAAATGCGATTTGGAGGGCATGATGATGCCCATGCAACACCATAAACAGCCGCACCTTTTCCCAGGATTGAGCAGCTGCTGCCGCACAGTTGCAAAAAAAGCACATTTGAGAAGTTCCCCAGATAATAACTTGGTTTTTTTCTCTTGTGAGGCAGAAAGAAATTTAAGCATCCTAATTATAAATTAAGCATCCTAATTATAGGAGCAATACATCCTAGAGCAGGAATGCATGTCCCAATGATACCTTTTCATAGCCATGAATTTTCATCAACAAGTATTGAAAAAATCAGAAAAATCACATAACTGTCTTTGCTGGGAATTCTGCTGCTGGTTTGGTTTTTTTCTTTTTTAAAGCATAGATATGGTGCTGCCTAAGGAATGGATTCAAAGTCACTTTGTACAGTATGTCATCACTGGAAAATTACCATAAAATACTTTTTTATTGTTGCTTTTGGATCAGTATTACTGAATTTCTTTGGGAAAAATGTATAGCAACAGCAAAGAGCTTTGAAGAATGTTACAAGTAAATTCATTCATTTTGGGTCAAGATTTCTTAGTCATATTAATAAAGCTTTCCTAAAGATTACCCTCATCTATAGAAATGTAATCATGGGAAGAAATGAAGCATAAATCTTTTCTTTTTGTTTTTGTTTTAGCACTTTTATTTCTCTTTTTAAACAGTACTTTAAGCTATTATCCTAATGTTTTGTTTACCAAAAAGCAATGAAAAGTAATAAGTGATCATGTCTATTTTTATTGGAGTAAAATAATATTTAGTTTAATATAATTTATTTAATAAAGCACCCTGGCATTGCAGCCAGGCTGTTAGTTCTGAAGCTCTGGTATGGATATCTAATATCTTTTGAGATTTTCATTGAAAGGGCCTGGACTTGGGTTTTTCTTTGGTGCTTAATGATTGATGATGTCTTTTATTTTCTTTGCTGCCCAAAGTTTCACTGGATAAATGGGCAGCCATACAAATTTAACAAAAATAAAATAAAATAACTAAAATAAAATAAAATAAAGAGTTTAATTAAAAGCAAAAACTAAGCATGAGGAAGGGAGCAAAGGAGATTTACCATTTTTTTCAACTCTGAGGCTAATGAAAATCAGTAATTCTGACTCTAACTCTGATCCCCTTCCTTGCAAGTTGCTATAAAATTTAGGAAAGGGAAAAAATACTGGGTACCAACTGAATTTCTGTTTCTGGCCTCAGAATGATGTATTCAAATACGGTGAAACAGAGAGATTTTGCATTGGCTAGATACCTAACTTGGTGACAGCATTTAGCCAACCTAGACTGATCTTCAAAAGCTAAGCAGGTTGAGTAGGAGATCACCAGATAACAGCAGGTTTATAAGCTAGACTGTAAGTAAAGAAAAACATCCTGGAGGAAAGCATTGTCAAACCAATTCTATATTGTTGACAAGAATACTGCATGGTTGTGTCCATGAAATCACCAGAGATCAAGCTCAACTTAAAGGAGACCTTACTTACTTTACTCTAATTTTGGTTTGAAAGAGAAAGAAAGAAAAAAATGTTAATACGATATTTTATGTGTCTCTTGCACAGAGAGATTAAGTGTATGGGTCCTGGAGGTACTCAAGCCTAATTACACCTGATTTTCTCCTTAAGATGGTGATCTATGTGCATAAACTTTCCTTAGAAATGTCACATCTTGTGATTTATGGTCTTTTGGCCCCTATCATTTATCCACATTATCACAGCTGCACTATTAACATTGATTATCTATCAAATAACATTTGATGTATCAGTTCAATTGTTCTTTAGAGAGCTTAAGCTCATAATAAACTTCTCAGATTTCAAACTGCCATTAAGTGCTTTATCGCAACAGTTATCCCTTTTTACAATAAATACATTCTAACCCTTTTTTGCTATTCTTGATATTTCAATATTTGATGTTTTATTGTTCTGCATGCTAATGGGGAAAGACAGCAATCTGAATCTTGTCACATTTTAGAAGCTTCACAATTTAAGAGTAATTTTAATTTTAAAAGAATTTCTTACCTGCTTTAATGTAATAAATATTTGCCTTGTCAGTAACAAGTACAATTCCCTGAGTGTAAACACATGTGTCTGTGCTTACAATAGTCTCATTAATTAGTCTAACCAAGGGTATAAATGTATTGCCTCCATCAATAGAAGCCCACATCTAAAAAGAAGACAAAATTGAATATAAGGAAAGCCATCATGATAGCTTAAAACAGTAGCATCACAACACCTTAAACAAACTGACCACTATTTACATATGCCCACCAAAGTATCCACTGAAGTATAGTTATTTTAAAACATTAATGAAATTCTTCCTCAGCCATGGAGTTACTTAAAAAATAGACACAACAGTTATAAAATTCCATCATCACAATAAAACCTGTTGATATGTTCTTCCTTACAGTGGAGCGATAATGAATGTGCAGCAGGATAATGTCTTCCTTCTTATCATTTCTGCTCCTATTCTTGAAACATATCATCAGAAAATTAATAGCTGTCAATGATTCTTAGCCAAATCTTGCAGTGAGTGACCAGTCATATAGATTGTACCAGAAAGGTGTCTGGGTTCCTCGTTTCAAAGCTTTGAGAGATATGAATCTATCAGACTCCACACCACAATTGCTAGTATCATTCCCAAGTAAACCTCAGTTACAACAAAAAAGAAAAAAAAATACACCATACCATGCCCACGATTCTTGGCATAGTCATGGAGTTGGTATTATTATCAGATAGAATTTTACCAGATGAATAATATTGTAGTGTTTAGTAAGTGTATTTATCAAAGGGGATCAAGCATTGCTTTTCAAATAATAAGCTGCAATAGTTCAAATGTAGTTAGATTATATATGTTTGACTACCATTCCTATTACTTAGGGGAGGAACACCTTAGAATGTAAGCTCTTAATGGCCATTTTCCTCAGATTGATTTCTCCACACATCATTCTTCTGCTTTCAGCTCCCAGAGAGATTCAATTTCTAAGTGTCTTTGCTAAAGTTCCCTCCAGGCTGCTTGGAACTTTCTGGTCCTGAGCCCTGATCCTTGCTTAAAATATCACCTCTCTGTGCCATTCTGTTGTCTCTGGTTTTGGTCCTTAGTTCTTTTCCCTATAGGTTCCTCAGATTGATAAGTTTTCTCTTCTTCCAGCTCTGAACCTTGTTCTCTCAACTACAAGTCAACTCATCCAATTCAACTTTCAATGATCATCTGAACAGTCATTTACCCAACTGTCACCTGGTCTTTTTTAGTTGTGCTAAAATATTGGCCAGAACCTTCAGTCAGTCATGCTTCTTTTCAGGCTTCTAATCAACAATCCAACTTTGACTGGCCTCTTAATCAATCCAGAGTTTACTTTATTACCTTGTTGGGGCTCAGAAGGAAAGTATGGTTAGACGTGCTTAGAAATTAGGACCTTTTAGCTAAGCTAAGAAATTAAAAAATGTCCCAGAAGGTGGCAGTGCCAAGCTATTTCCATACTGTTGTGAAGAAAATGGCAAGATTGTGTCCAATTAGTCACCAGGAGTTTGCCTGACTCAAAAGCACTTTTAGATTTATTTTTACCATATTTTATCCAAAAGGAAGATGATCCTGAATTTAAGGTCAAGAAGATTTGTTTCACAATAAAGCTCTAGGATTATGGATGCAGACAAACAAGTTCAAAGTAGGATTATTGAATGTAATTTAGAATGTGACCTAAAGACAAATGTATGGTTATAAAGGGTCCTGCTTGCCTGAGGAAAATAACCAAGCAAATATATTAAAACAGCCACAGCTCATTAGAAGAGCTATAAATTAAGCTCTCAGCTACACGTAGAGTTGGCCTTGCTTTTATCTGTCTCCTCCAGGAGCAGAAGGGAGAGATGACAGACTAATCTTTGTTCTTTGTAAGGCACCAGGCAGGCACTAGTTTAAAGTATTTCTTGAAGCTTAAGCAACATCTTCTTTTAAAAGTGGTATTGGCTATATGACCATGATCTAGTCTCATTAGACCTCCATAATAAGGAAGAAGATCAGGAGAAAGTTTGCCAGGCCTCAGCAAGGAGACAGAGACAGCAACCACTGTGACTCAGAGCTACCTGAGGAGGGAGCAACAGAAAGCAGAACAACTGAGGAATGCTCAGGTACACTGAGGTGCACTAATCTTGGACCCAGCAAGATTAATTTGTGAGAAAAACAGAGCAGGTTGGAGGCTGTTGCTGTTTAGGAAATAGCTCAGCTCAGTAAGGGCCACTGGAACTACAGGGCTGTTGTGGTCTTGCAGCAATTTCTGTGGAGAAATTCCCTTGGGGTAGAGCTGTTATCAGAAATTCTGAGCTGGTTTGTATTTTGCACTGTGCTTTCATTGTTTGCCCTTGAACACTGTCTGTCTAGTAAGAAAACCTTGATCTGTATGAATTTGGAACGCTTTATGACCATTAACCTGATACTTAATTGCTGCTAAAGATAGATAAGCACTGCTGATTGGGCTGCCAGACATAAAGTTTCCTATTTAGAAAGTCTACATTATTCTGTGAAGTTCCTATAAAGCAACAAAATTAACTAAATATTTTCTTGTAAAGTAACAAAACGCAAGGTCTTAGTCAATCATCTGATAATTAATTCAAACTCCTGAGCCCAAGGAATGGATTATTAATCAGAGCTAATGGAAACAGAGAAGATTAAATTATTTTAACACTTTGTGTATGTTTATAAATGATAAGCATACCCAAAAATCTTGTACACTGTCCAGCTTCTCCATCTGGTCAACTAAAATTTCAAACTGTTAAAAATGTAGACAGCTTACACTCATAGCCATTTTATGTGCATTATAACTTATTATAGCATTGAACTATAAGCAGCCATTAGCGATATCCACAGGGAGGGTAAGGGATGTCACACTGACAAAAGTGGTGTTATGCTGTAAGTCCCACCCTTTTTCTACATGCATTTCAATGCCGCATGCACAACAAAAAGGATGGTGTTTGCACTGCAACAGCACAACACTGTTTTTGTCATTCTGATGAAATGACTGAGAGCCTATGGACACCACCGGCAGCCATCTTTGGGTGTGCATGAAGAAAGAATGGAAGCTTTCAAAAATGGCTGAAGCAAATTAGATCTTCTTAGGAACACCTGCACAGCAGATGTGATTAACAAAAATGAAATGAAGCCTACTTAGAAACCAGGTAAATTCCTAGGTTGGAAAAAGAGATGTCCTTATAGATGGAAGTAATACTGAACATATTCACAGCCAAATTGTGGCAAATTAGCACTTCCTGGATGTTGGCATGGTTGTAGTAGTAAGGAAGTTAGCAAGGTTCTCACAACAAGGACACATTTCAGATGATGTAAATTTATGATACACCTATATCCATCTACATCAGCACCAAATTCTTGGAAATTTGCTGACCTACTCAAACCAGCAAAAGGAACTAATTAGAAATTAAAGGGCTGGCAAGATTTTCTTGCCAAGAAGCTGGCATGCAGGCTGGAAGATATAAAAGGGAGGTGAATCAATTAGGGAGGGTGAATCAATACCCCAACTAGTCCTGGCAAGCTGATACCAGTCTTCTTGGAAGAAAGAAATAATGGATGACCTGGATCATTGTTGGCTCAACCCCCAGTCTCTATCCATGCTAGGCTTACAGTAGATGAAGCCTGAAGAGTGCTCAAGCAGAGAATTTTAGATTTTCATTTACAAAGAGACAGAACCAGTCCTTCTAATCTCTGGTACAAGGGCTCACATACTTCCCTTTTACAATTCCCCTATACACTATCTGTATCATTTATTTATTTATTTTTATATTTATTTATAAATAAATAATTTGTCACCACCCATCTCATTAAAAAGTGACTCTGGGTGGTTTATAGAAAATTTTTATGAGTCCCATCACACAGAAGGGCCTTCATATTGACACGACTAGATGCTGTCCCCTCAATGTTACTGTTGGGCAGGTATTCCTTACCTAGAGTGTCTGTGTATCTGCTCAGAGTCTGAAATAGAGTCAGTAGCACATGTGCTTCTGAAATGCCTTATCTTACCACTTTTGGAGGGCAGAGTTAATTTCCCCTCTAATTACAAACTATTCAAGCTGCTCTCATATGGCAATTGTGCACTACCAACTAAACAACCAGGTTTGGGAAGTCTCCAGAATTAAAGCCAATTTTTGTACCATTGCTATGTCAATCAGAAGTTTTTGGACCTGATTGTGTATCTTGTGCAGGCATTTTATACTCTTCAAGTATACCCACTGCCAAAAAAACCAACAAAAGAATAGCTCAAGAAAGATTGAAGGACTTATAGTCCATCCCAAACTAAATGCTCTAAATAATATCATTATGGACTTCTAATTGTCAGTTTTAACATCTCTTCCATTTTACACACCTGGTTTCCATAAACATACAAGAAATGACTGTTTGGATGAAAAAAGAATCCAGATGGCACAAAGTTTGGATCTGGAAACCAGAAGGCAGGAAATTTGGTTTTTTTATTCAATGCACCTGTTGTTAACTTATGCACAGATACAATTTTTTTGTTCTGGGAAGAAAAGGAAAAAAAAATTAACTACAGAATTTTGTACATTTTCAAGGGCACAGAATGAACTAGCAAGTGAATTAGCATATAACTTAGCAAGTGAGTTTGCCAGTGGAACAGGATTCATCTGAGCCTCTGAGACCATGTTGAGAAACTGGGATTTTTCCTAGATACTCAGAAAGCATTTAAGCTGGAAGAATTAGGGTGGGGGCTTGGATGGAGAAAGAGAATAAGCAAAAGTAGTTTTATTAAACAGGAAACTTCTCTTCTACTTCAGCTGTGAAGCCTAAATTGCCACATAGGTACTTCATTGTCTTTTGATGGGCAAAACTTCTTTCCACCTCCAAAAACATCAGAATTCCTCAGAATCATTTCTTCTAGTTCAAGGCACACTCAAATGCAGATAATTATACCTCTATTTTTTTTTAACTCTGCCTCACAGGTTCATAAGGACCTGTGCCATGGCATTTAGTTGCTCAAGGCAAATCTGTTTTGTTATTCCTATGAAGAAACATGCCAGCATCCAAACGATTCCTTGTGAGTCTCCTTCAAAATATTTTTTCAGATACTATAGAAACAGCTGTACCTCTGGGCTTACATAGAATTCGGTTTCCTTTGGATCTAAAGAGTGATCCCATTTTCCAGTGATTCTGAATAAAAAAGGGGAAGTAAGGGCAACTACCTGGAATTTTTTATTCTGTCTTTGTAGAATGGGGAAATTCATTCTACCGAACGATCTGGATATAAAACTACCTTATTGTTATGGACAATGCACTCTTTTTGTTTTTTGTTGTTTTGTTTTGGGTTTTTTTGCTGACAGGACACCTAAGGCAAATCTTTGATCCATATGAGAACATTTTTAATAGGTGCTTATCTTTAAAGATACTATTCCTAGGAGACTTACTATAAAGACCTCTTAATGCACAAGATTATAACGAGAAACTACTAGAGAGTGATAGCAAAACAACTGGGCGGTTAATGATTCATTCTTCAGGAACTGATAAAAGGTGAAATGATGCTAGCCTTCATAGTGGATGCGAGCATGCCCAAGTAGCCATAGGATATCTAAAGATGTAGTGAGTCCCATAGTGGAGAATAAATATTACTCAGGGTTGAATGGTTGGGTTCTTGGTGTTCTCTGAGCTTGCTTTTCTGTAGGAATAAAAACAAGATCAGAGAACACCAAGAACTCAACCATATGGTGATTATTATTCAAGACTAATTAAAGACTATGACAACTTTGAAACCTATAAACTCAGAAGTTGAACTACAAGTTTGCTCCAAACATGAAAACTACCCCAGTGTAACAGGCTATGATGCCAGCTCTAGTTTGAAAGGCTCAGTGAAATGAAATGAATTTGGTTCAGGATGCTGGAAAAAACCTTGTTGATGGATTGTTTCCTTTTTTTAAAAAAATTGTATATTTACTTATTTATTTACAGTCAATGACCAGAAAATTAGCTACAATATATCAAAGCAGGCTCATATACAAAATGACCATATAGATCTGACAATTAAAATTACACATATATAAAATAAACAAAAGAGAATGAAAAAAAATAAAATTTAGATAAAAGAATAAAAGGACTTCATGACATTGTTCCAAGATTAGGACACCTTAAGCTTTCTTATGGCAATAGCTAGCAATAAGAACGTAGCAAAGTTGTTTATAATAGCAGGGTTCTGGTCTGAGAGTAGAATACACATCACCTCTGCCTCATTGAAAGCTTGATCTCTACTAGGAGGTGGTATAGGTATACCAGCATATAAATTCTTGTAGAAGAGACAGTGAAGAAATACATGAACTGAGATCTTCTTGTTGATGGAATTATTCAGGAGAGACCAATGTTCTTAGGATGTTTCTAGCATCCTAAGAGCCCAAACAGCAGTGACCAGTGCTTTTCTTTCTCTCAGGGCTTCTCTTTCTCTCTCCTTCCAGAAAAATCTGGAAAGCTTTAGACATCTTATCGAAAAATTAATTTTAAAAAAATCAGAATATGAATAGTTTGGATGAAAAACTTTAGTGTGTACCAGTATCAAAAGGATGAAGTTGGCAAAGAGCATAAGGCTGCCTAGGATGTTTTGAAATAAGATATTTAAACAGCAAGTAAATTCACATAGCTGAACTATGAAAATTAAGCATTGGGGCAAGGAGAAAATTGAGGCAGTTTTATAAAGCAGTGAGGGACATGGGAATTGTAAAGTCCCAGATTGCTTCAGATCTGTTATCCCATTGTTGTTCCCTGTACCGTAGCACAATTAAAATATCCTGATCAAATAATTCTGATATTAAACACAATTTTTAAAACTCCATGATGAAGAGAAGAGAAGAGAAGAGAAGAGAAGAGAAGAGAAGAGAATTGGTCTCAATAACAACAAAGTATTACATAAATAGGATTAATCATGTAAAACGTATCATTTCTAATATTGTACCTGTTGAGATAATAGAGCTATACCAGTATTATGCTCATAATCAACAACAAAAGAAACTACCCGTCTAGAAACATGCTTTTCAGCTTGTGATCTATATGGTAAGCAGCTGTGCCATTTTGTAAATGAATCATTACTATAGAAGCAGGTGGATTCCTGTAAAAGCATGAGAAAGGAAAATGTAAAACACAAGATATTAAACTGTTAGTATATCTAGGAACATATTGTATTCTTGACTTAAAAGTGTTGCCAAAGAATCAGTTCAGCATATCAAAACAAACCAAAAAGAAAGGGACCAAGGCCCTTTCTGGTCAGGGTTCTAGAAATGGACTGGGATCCTGTATCAATTTTCTGGTTAAAAGTACCATAAAACCTTGGGTACAAAAAACAGCAAGGCTGATGGGATTTCCAGTTGGAAGCTACCCGTACATATAAAGCACGAATAAAATATTGTATAGTTGGCTCTAGAAAGCAGGTGAAGAACCAGCAACAAAATGGTTGAATTCACAAAAGACCAAGTATCCCACTCTTAGAATACATGTATTATATTCAGCTATATTAGGGGTTATCTAGTTGTGTGAACACAGCCCTTGTGATTTGCCAACAGTGTCTATAGGTTAGAATTGTCTGTGAAGACAGCCAGTAATGGGTAATTCAATGAACCCCCAAAATAATTTACCATGATTCTTATTTTTAATCGTAGTTGGAAATACAGTTGATATTTTAAAGCAAGTATAAGCTTTTGAGCATGTCTGCTTTCCTCACTTCACCCCTATCTGTTCCACTGCTCAATGCATTGGACTTATTTGATATTTGATGGGACTTTCATTTTTCCCATCTCTTCTTTTCTGAGCATTCTTTGTTGGCATCTCATAGTTTAGTTTATAGCTTAGCTAATAGCTTAGGCTATTCAATCCAGAAATATGTTGCTGTTCATCTACATGCCGATATCCTTAATTTTTTCCCATTGTCTAGTCATTTCTTTCTTTATCTCCACATAGCATCAGACCTTATCTCAGCAGCGTGTGCATGAAATGAACAGTGGAAATTGAAACTCTCTGTAGCAATGGAAGAAATGCGGCAGATCATACTGACTCTGCATGGTTATCAATTAGTAAAATTGGATTTGATGAACATTTTGCTCAATCCTGTGTACTGAAATTTCTGGATCAGCTACTATACTGAACAAAATGGACCAAGTCATGATTAAAAATGGTCATTATTTGTCTTACCTGGCTCAATGTCTTATCTTTGTTGAATGAGAGACTAACATAATCCACTAGAAGAAAAAGGAATTGTATGTCATTGCTCGCACTTCTAAAGTACAAAGATGTATGCATCCAGTTTCATATGAACAATGGCAAAACCATAGGGTCGTTTTTTTAAATGCAAGTTAGCACAAATTAACAAGTCTTTCTGGGACTTGTTTTTAGAAATCTTTTGATTTGTAATTCATTTTAGAATAGGCCTCTCAGTAGCTTTGTAGCATTTCCATACTCAGATGCAGTCTATCTTTTAAATGCTAGGTAGTGGGGATGAACAAGACAGGACGACAGTCAAAGCGTCTGGCTGGTGATATAAAAAACAAGACACTGAAATGCACATCATGGCCTTGGTTTGATTCAGCTGGGCAATCTGATGCTCTTACCATTTAATTCAAAGTAAAGAAGCCAAGTGACATACCTGTATTTCTTCACTTCTGAACAAACACATGTTTCTGGGAGGCATTAAACTGAAGCCAGTTATCTGTAATGATCTATCTTTTATTACAAAGATGCCTCAGCTAAGTTTAATTATGGCTAGTTTAAAGGGTTTTAAAAAAAATATGTCAAAACCTGACTAAGACAGAATTAGCTAGCACGTTCATGTATAGACTAGGTTCACACTTTACACTAAATCATATTGTGATTTGTCTGGTTTTGTCTTAGTATGATATGTGAATCCAACCATAATATTGGAGTTTATTTAAAGATTAGCTATGATTAAATGTCTGCTAGGCTCTTTTGGTATTTTCTGAGAGACTAAAAAGCCATTGGTCATCTTATAAATTGTAGAAACTAATTCTATTAATTAATAGAGGGCTTCAGAATTTTTTAGCATCAAATATTATAAATAATTAGCTTAATGTGTAATAAACAGAAATATTTGACAGAGTAGCTCTCCTAGAGTGTGCTAAACTTTGGATTAGGTTAAAAGGATCGTATGTGCTGCTATCATACACCCTGTTGCATGAAACCTTCTGAAATGGTTTGAAGTTTTATATACTAGATTTATATCCTGCCTTTCAAACAGGAGCTCAAAGGGATCCTGTACATCCCACACTTTCCCTCCACAACAATAATTCTGTAATGTACATTGGAATGGTTGGCCCAAAGTCACCCAGTGAGCTTCCATGACTGAGGGTGACCTTGAATTTGAATCAGTCCAACACTTTAATATTACAGCTAGATATTGTATAGAAAATACTCTATGGACAGAAAGGTTTATATACATTTTAGCTATGATTATTAAACAAGGTAAAGCATTTTTAAACAATTGATGCTTTTTTGGTTTAGGAAACCAAACTTGTGAATAAGAAATTTTCTTTTTTTCTATACTGGGTCAAAATAAATTAAATTGTGGTACTATATTCCAACTATTGTAAGACTTCTGGGCTGGGATGTTATTGGGGTATAAAAAGTGAGGCCAGAGGATTGTACGCAGCCTATCAGCATCTCTTTGGCAGCACTTAGGGCCACTTCCATTTTTTTCAATATCGGGGGCTATTAAGGAGTACAATATTTGTTTTAACCCTGCACAAGCTTAACACCCCAGCATTGCCCTCCTGCAAAATAGTTCCATCCACTTTTGGAGGGAGCTCTCAATATACTATGCAAAGTCTGGTGTATCCTCAAGCTGACGGAGGTCATACACTCCTGCATTACTCTAATCCTTGTTTTTTTTTTCTTTCTAATGATGGATTATTCAACAAGTCATATTGACCTAGTAGATACAAAATGCTAAGTTTACATGGCTACAGTTACAATTCGCAGAAGTGGGGTCATGCATTGTGCTAAGCTAAAACCAAACACAGCACATTTGGGGGGGGGGGGTTCTTTAATGATGGGCCAAAAAGTTCAGCAGGCAAGGAACCGAGTGACCCAATTGCTAAATGAACTGGCCTAGAAAAGCCATTTATATCAGTACCACATATATGCTGGGGACGTGTGTGTCAAAAAGTCACAATGAAACCTTTGACCTTGTAAAGGGTGTTTGTCTGTTTTTGACCAACTGTTGTGGACCTGAATGTTTCAATATGGTTTAAAGATATTGGTCTTAAATAAGATTGTTTAAACTCTTACTGTGATTTTAATTTTTTTTATACTGCTATCTTAGTTAACTGCATATTTGTTGTTTTAACATTTTATCTTGAGATAATATGAATGGAATACTCAAAGCTTGTTTTTTAAAGAGTTATTGAATAGAACTCTTGAAACTAACCTTTAAAGGAGTCAGATCTGATAGCTTTTATACAAATGATCTATGGTGTGGCCTTGGAAATCACCATAAATACTTCTTAGTGGGTTCAGCCTATAATACTTATTAGGGGGCATGATGTCTTTATCAGTAAATCCTTACAAAGTTGCAGTCATATGTCATGAAAATCACTTAAAAGGCACTGATAATGTAATTCTCATTTACTATTTTGGATATTCCCTTTATGCATCATACTTTTTATTGCTGGCAAATCTGATTTTCTTACCTTCATAGTCTTCTCTATTAGCTAAACACTGACGATTATACCAGATTTTTGCTCTGTAATAATCATCCTGTGGAAATCAAAGTGTGAAATAAATGCTTAATAAGTAAATTGGAACATGATGTATATGGTTAATATACATGATTGCATCCACTAGATCTCAGTTCATTTTCCTTCTGCCACACAATGAAGCTAAGGAACAGAGATGTTAGGATTACCAAATGCCAGCAAGGGTAGATGAGAAACCTAGATTTCTAGTTCTAGTTCTGGTGACAATAGCAATTAATAGCTGTGACCATCACCATAGCATTATTACAGAACAAAAGTCCAAGAATTCAAGAATAAAAATGGAACTAACCAGTCATGGTCAATAAAAGGGAACATGTAGGCCACATTATATAAATACATAATTCAGAGGACCTTCTTGATGCAAGTCAGATATTTGACTCTTACTAGGGGTTAAAAGAAAAAAAGTTTATTCTTATGGGTAGTTAGGAACACTACTTGTACATATGCCATAAATCACAAGATAAGATAGGGGTATTAGATCCAGGCTTTAAAAATCCATCCAACTCCTATAAATCTCTGTTTGCTCTTGTCCAGTGGTTACTGCTATAACCTTGGACAGCTCCATGGACGGCAGCTTGGCTAAAACACTTTTTTGCAACCAACAGTAATCTTGGCACCAAATGCCTACAAAGTGCCACCTCATACCCCTCCCAAGTGCTTTTCTTATAAATCACACAACCATCATTTCTCTCAGTAGAAGAGTAACTATAGGAGATACAATGGCATCACAGCAAGGGAGATTGCACTCAGTCTGACAGATGCCAAATCTCAAATGCATTGAAAAAAAAAAACCACATGGATGCCCCCAGATTGGCACAAAGGAAATCCTTAACTATCTACTGACAGCCTACTGTCCCCTTGTGGCCAATACATCTTGAGGTGCTGAGAAGTCACCTCAAGTGCCACTGGATTTGGACCCCCAGCAATAATATTTACTGCAGCACAACTCTGCTGGAGGAAGGGATAAAGCAGGCAAGACCAGAGATATGTCAGGAATAAGGGAGACATTAGCTGGCATCTTAAATTTCCTTAGAACATTGCCTGTTCATTTCTTGTCCCAGTCATTGAGCCATTGTGGAGTATAGGATTGTGATCAACCCTATAGTAAGAATATGTGACACCTGCCCAGCATTTGGCTCCACAAAAATTATTTATCTGCTTGTTTGTTTCTAAATTACATTTATGGACCACCCAACTCACAAATGACTCTACGTGTGTGATGGAATGGAATTAAGACGGCCAGGCTCAGAGAGATAAACATTTTCTTAGCTCCCCAGAACAGCGTGGGAAGAACAAGAGGATGAGACTGGCACCTCCCTGAGGAATTCACACTGTTGTGGCTGGGTGAATTTGGGAGAGGGGGGTTTAGTCTGGGGAGATTTTTGGTAGGGGGTGTAGCTAAT
>NW_006536520.1:20589-31343 GCF_000186305.1 Python bivittatus | reverse complement strand
CCACGTGTCAGGGGTGGAAAAATGGCTGCGGACCACGTGTCGGGGGCGGAAAAATGGCCACGGACCACGTGTCGGGGGCGGAAAATGGCCGCGGACGTGTCAGGGGTGGAAAAATGGCCGCGGACCATGTGTCAGGGGCGGAAAAATGGCCGCGGACCATGTGTCAGGGGCGGAAAAATGGCCGCGGACCTTGTGTCAGGGGTGGAAAAATGGCCGCGGACCACATGTCAGGGGCGGAAAAATGGCCGTGTATCCTGTTCGTACCCCGAGGCGGAGTGCGCAAACCGAGGTAAATTTTTGCGACCGGGGCTGGTCGTAACCCGAAAAATTCGTTAACAGAGGCGTTCGTAACCCAAGGTACCACTGTATTAGCAAAACTCTAGTTTTACATCTACATCCAGAGCAATGTTCTGACTCAATATAAAGCAGCTTTGTATGTTATATTCTTTATTGCTACTAAAATCTAGCTAGATTAAAAATGACATTCTACGATCTATAATAAAAAGTGCCATTAAGTCCAATGTCTGTAATTCCCAGACGTGCACAAGATGTGTATCAGATTACACAGAGAGAAAGAGACAGTATGTGAGAATGCACGGGTGTGTGTGTTTCTATAATCAGTATGTATTGCTCAATATAAAAAGGCATAAAAAGAGGAGCTGAATGAGATATTGGGAAATACTGTATAATGATTAGTGCAAATCATAAATATATTTTCATTGTTTTATTTAAAATGATTATCATTTAAAACACTTTATTAAGCATTCCGGTGGCTTTTTCTATTTTTTGTACAGGAGCCAGATGCACCAGTCTTGAATCAAACCTAGCTAAAGTGCGATTAAATTAGGCCTAGACAAAGTAAAAGAAAAGCCACACATGTTATTTGTCAGTTTGATTTGAACTGCCCAGTAAGAGGTTCCATGAGCAGGTTACACTCCAGTTTTTATTCAACAGTACATTGAGCCACTGTGGCTTTTAGAAGGAAGTTTCTTTGTCCATCTAATAGTTCTTGCCTAACAGGTGAGTTTGGGGTATAAACTAGATTTTTCCCCAATGCCCCTAATATAACCATTCAGGACCTAGTAACTGAATGCTTTTCAGGATTACTTACTTTCAAAATGGTGATCCATATCTGCTCAACAGAAAAAACATAGCACACCTTCACATTCAGCCTGCCAAATTCTCTTTCGTCACCTGACAATGTAATCGTATCTGGGGATAAATCCAAAAACACTTTTGGAACTTGTTCTCAAAGGCTGAAAAAACATTATTTTATCCAGTGAACTCAGACTACTTTTTAAAAGCCTGTTCTCATTACTTAAATATTTCTCCCTATTGCCAGGATACATACATATCAGCTATTACGTACAAGGAAATATATGTATTTGATACAAATCAAATTTGTCAAGGTTTCAGCTGTTTATGATTAATCCTACGTAAATGCATCATACAAGTGTCTCAAAACTACATTAACAAGATACTGGATTGCCAACATTCTTCTTTGGCATACATCTGCGCTAGTAGGACAGGAGAGATTAACCTTTTCACCAGTGTTGCATCACTCTGCCAAGCAAAGTTTATGCTAAAAGGCACAGGACCAATGCCAGAAAATAAGTGGCAAATGAATCCAAACACTATACCGTGTTTAGCTTCTGAAGGTGCTTTCTTTAGCCTACAACAACCTTCTCTGATCTGCCACTTTTCAGATGTGACAGGGCTGTAATTCCCAGAATTCTCAGCCAGGATGATTTACACAGGTTGCACTGTATCACAAACACATTTAACCAAGTTCGCTCCAGTGTGAGGAATATTTCTTTACACCAACAGAATGCTTGCTTCCTTGGTGTCAGCTTTGGAGCAGTGACTTCATGAGCTTCAATTGGAAAGTCATTTCACTTCCTTAACCCCATTATTTTCCAACTGGTACCCTCACTTAGTATTCAACATTTGCCTGCCTATTTCCTATCGATAGAGCTTTTTGCTTCAGTGTTTCCCATCCTTGAACCTCTTTTTCTCTAACCACTCAGAATTTCCAATCATTTCTTTCCACTTGAAAAAAGTGTTGACTTCGGAAGAGAGTATATAGTTCAGCCATTCCACATTTTAGCAATTCATATTGTAATTACATATTTGAATATATATATGAATAGGTAAAGAGCTTTCCATGTGGAAAATAAGTAAGTCAGCAAAAAAGCCTTTATGAAAATCCTCTATTCTGGATATGTTAGCATTCCATTAAAGGTAGAGGGGCTTCTTTCTTTTTTTAATACAGAGGATTAAAAAACATAACTTCATGTTTCTATTTATTATATCAAGTACTGTAGTCTAGGAAATGATGCAACACATTTTAACTGGGTCTTATGCTTGTTGGGTTCAATCAACTTAAGTTTAAGGCCATAACTAATTCCAACCTGTATCTTTCTTCCAATGAAGTCCACTCTTTAACTGTTATTACCAGTGTAACCTCCATTTCTAATAGAAAGTAGAAGTATAACAGAAATTCTGGAACTTCCGACTCAAAATATATTTTAATTTTATAAAAACATAATGTAGTACCTATATTGGCCTATATCTTTAGCATATTTGTACAAGGTAGTCCTGGAGTTCACAGACCACTCTGATCATATGATTACTCTGACCTTCTATGTTTTTTAAGGGCAAGTGTGCTTTCCAAAATTGATGAAAGCAACCCTGTATCTGCATTGGTGACAGTAGTAAAATATATATACTTTTGATGTTATGTCTAAAGATTCAGTTTACCAGATTTGAAGGAAGATGAGCAAACAGTGTTCATTACCTAAACTCCTGTTACTACCTTGTGAATCCTTTCTGGAGGATATGCTGCTTGGTACACTGGAGGTGGAATCATACCTCTATCAGCCCCAAAAAAAAAAAAAAAGCCTGATTAGTTAACAAAAAACAAAACAAAACAAAACAAAAACAAAAAGACCACTTAAGCAAGCTCATACAGTCTGTCAAATTGTTCCCTAAATAGCAAGAAAGGAACTATTATGAAAACAGTAGGCCTTTAAAAATATAATTCTATTAGTCTTTTTATACCACCAACTATCAAAGTCAGTCAATAGTTTAGAATTTTTTAAAAAGTTTGTTTTACTGTAAAATCTAGGAATCAGAAAAAACCACTGAAATCTCGCTTAAGTCCCTGGGGGTTTTTTAAATATCAGAAACCCTGCAACCTACAGAGGTATCATCAGCATGAATGCCAAATCTCTGGATGATGCCCCAGTGCTTTGATATAGATATTTACCAGCAGGGAGAAAGAATGGGACTCTAGAAGTCAAGCACCAGGAGGCCAAACAGATTTCTGCCACCTTTGGAAGAGGTCTTTCCGTTCTATTTCCAGATCCCAATCCACTAAGTTGCTCTACTGATACCCATGCCCAAGGAATAAGTATTTGCAACTGCATGGTAGATGTCTAAAACCTCAGGATCCAGAGAGCTCTTTTCAAGAATGACCACACTGTGATCTCCTTCAAGGAGGAACATAAGGCCTTGGTATTGATCTATGGTGTTATTGAACTGTTGCTACTGAACTGACTAAAGTTAACTTGTAACATCTCTATATCTGAATACATGATACAAATAAATACTTTTTCCATTCAGTAACTACATACTCGGCTTGTAATAATGCCCCAAGAGGCATTAGGCCTCTTGATTTCTTAATACAGAGAAGAAAAGCAGGTTCCCCAAATGGATACCCAGCCACTTATTTCCACAATCCATAGCTGGGCACTGACCAGAGAGAAGCACATAACTAGATCTCTGAACCAGTTTAAAAAGCTCCCAAAATCTTATCCCAGTGCACAGTGACAGAAATGGCAAAATATTTACCCAAGGGAGATACTGAATTGGATGTAAAAGCCTTTGTTAATTACGTGCAATATTTTGATAGGCCAGTCACCAACATTTACTTAAGAAGTACACTTGGAAACACTGAACTAGGCATGAGAAAGAAAGCAATTTCTCAAGGAGTTAATCAGTCACTCACAATTATTAATAAAGCTTGGTACCATATTAACACCAAAGAATTTACCTGAACAAATCGGTGGGGTGGACTTGTAAGATCAAACATAGAATGACTTAGAGAGGAAGAGCAGGGCAATGTGCTACTTCTTAGGTCACAAACTGAAAAAAAGAAACAAAGGCAAGGCCCTCCTGAAATTTCAAGAACAATTTAGTTTTTTTTATTCTATACCAGATGAGATTGTCATAAGCAGTTACAAATTTAAGAAATTCGATTCATAAGCAAGTGAGGAACTGCTATCACTTCCTAAGAACAGAGAGGTCTACCTCTGGTTTATTTAGACAATCACAAATAGGAATACAGGAAACATATTTTGTTTAGAAGTCAGAGCAAAACATCACCTCCTGAAATGTTACAAGTTGACTGCACTTCATTGGAAGAAAACCAGACATTTCTAATATTCCAGACATTACAGGAGGAGAGCTGTGTTCGTCTATGGGGGCAAAAAATCAGAAGGAGTTTAGTAGCACCTTTTCCGACTAATATTATTAAAAGTTTGATAAAGTGAGCTGTAGCTCACAAAAGCGTGTGCCTTTTAATAGAAGCTGTTAGTCAGAAAAGATGCTACCAGATTCTTCCTGATTTCTAATGTTCTAGCCATACCAAACAATGGGAACTGAAGACTAGAGCCTTACTCCCTTGTTTTTTATTTTAGTGCTGCAAAAGTAGGTCAGGTGGCTGTCTATGCTGACTGCTACTGGACACACAATTGGAAGCATAATTGCCAACTAGGTTATTCTTTTTAAAAACAAGACAAAACAAAACATGAAAATCTCCCAAAGACTAGAACTGAAGCAGAGGTTGAATCTTTTATTGGAAAAGGACTCTGCCCAGCTTTATGATCGGGGGAGTTTTCCCTTGGATCCCTTGCATTCCCTCAAATCTCCCCTACCAAGACAGTAACACAGGACAGAGAGAGCTACACCTGTAACTCCTGCATGAATGAACATGACTCTGTGGCACAAGACTGCAATGGCAAGAAGCAAAAAAGTCAGCAAGCTAACAAGAAGTCCTGTCAAAGGCTCTATGAGCAGCAAGCAAAAGCAGGTACCTGTGACCACTGCTATACTAGCTAGGCTGGAAAACATTTGAAAAGAAAGCAACCCAAATACAGGCCAGAAAGTAACAGTTCTGCTCTAGCGGCTAGAAAAATCAAAGATGATACCACACAAAATATCTACATTTGATTCCAAGAGCAGAAACACAGCACGTTTTATCCTGACTTCAGTACAAAATTCTTAAGATGCACATATTTTGTTTTATGCTCAGCAAGTTCTGCCTTCTTCTGATGAACCAAATGCAAATTAGAATGACTCCTATTTTATATAGCATAACCCAATGAAAAGTTTTTCTACACAGTCCCATCAAAATGAAAGAAATGCTAAAACATCTCTTGTGATCTTGTGCAGCTTCAATTCCTTTTTATTGATTTATATTCACACAGAGATAATTAATTCTGACTGATCACTTTACGGCTACCTCATGTGTAACAATTGTTCCTGTTTCCCAAGCAACAAGAACTGTTCTGAGAATCTGAGGCAGAGATGTCTACCGGCACAGGGTCAAAAAAGTCAAGAGAGCATCCACACCCATGGGGTAAAAGCAACACATGTAAAAAAGATGTGGGGTCACATGGTTGTGGCTGCCCTCTTGACTTTTTTGACCCCCTCCCTGTGGACATCCGTGATCTGAGAAAAACACTGGAGTCTTACAGTGTATGTATCTATTCCCCCCTGCCTCCTTCCCTCCCTTTCGCCTTCAAGTCAGTGTTGATTCCAGGTGACTATCTGGACAAGTCCATGCAGTTTTCTTGGCAACATTTTTCAGAAGTGGTTTGCCCTTACCTTCTTCCTAGGACTGACAAAGACGGACTGGCCCAAGGTCTCCCAACTGGCTTTGTGCCTACGGCAAGAGTAGAACACACGGTCTCCCAGTTTCTAGCCTGGTGCCTTAACCACTACACCAAACTGGCTCTCATGAGTTACAGCATGCTTGTGAAAATCTATTCATTGATTAACCCCTCAAGCAAAATAATTTAATTGTGTTTGGACCTTTCCATACTTCATCTGCGTCATTCGTCTGTGTCAAATAGCAACCTCCTTAAACTATTTTCTTCTCTAGACAATATCTGCAGCTTCTGCTTTTGCTTTCAAAGAAATGCAATACATATAAATACTAAATAGGTTTAATCCCCTCAAGTAAAGCTGCTCTTAAATAATTAACTTAATTATTTTAAAAAATATTCATTTTTGCTTTTCTGGTTTAATGCAGGCTCATTTTATTCATAACTAATATAAAAGGGCAGAATTCAGAAGACATCCAGTGTCATGCTGCCTTTTAATTCCATGTTTTAAAGTGGGGAAAATGCATAATATTACAACTAATTCTTTTACCTGATCCATATAATCTCCTATTCACTACTTTTTCTGTGTGGCACTGATCGAGATCCGGAGAAAGAGGTGGCAGTTGCATATAGAATGGGTTATAAACCACATCAACAGGTCTTTGATGGTATATACTAGAAAGTTCTGCTTTCCGATCACTGAAAGATGATACAACCGAACCTGAAAAGCATGAGATATTTTATTAGGCAAGTCATCATTTAACTGTAAAATATGAGGTCAGCCTGGAACAGACTAAAAAAACCCAGACGTTTCTTTTTCCTATGTTGCATGGCTATATAAAAGTCAGCATTTTAATATATAATATCATAAAAATAAAAGCTTTGACTAGATCCAAGTACTTTCATTGACTATTGATACTGGCCATTTTAACAGTTGGGGAAAAGTGAGGATAGGTTCCTTACTTTGCATAGTTACTGACATTTGTAAAGCATTACAAGTTACATTAAGTGGTTGTTCCAGCCGGAGCTGTAAGGGAGGAAGAGTTGGTCTGTGACTAGGAAGGGTGCTGGTGCTGCCACTGCTCTTGAGGAGTGAGCACAGACTGGAAGTGGATGTGGCTGTCTGGCCAGTCCACAGCACAGCCTGATGGCTGTCACTATCCATTTGGAGAAAGGCTGAAGGGGAGATCATGCCTTTAAGACTGGCCTTGCAAGGCCAGGAATAAGCACTGGTTCCAATGAAATGATACCAAATAGTCCAAGTAAAAAGTCAGTGCAGCAGACAGCCAGAAAAAGAAGCAATGTTTCCAAAGGTGGCTGAGACGGTGGGGAAAAACATAACTTGATCCAAGGAGAAGGCCAATACTGACTTTAGAAAGAAGGAAATACCTGGGTGAAGGGGGGCAGGATTATAAGGCAACAGTTTGACAGGCCAGGTTGACAGGCCAATGCCATGGCTACCAAAAAGACTACCATTCATGAGAGAACTGGGTGGTAACAGAGAGAACAAGACAGAGGCCTCAGGCCAAAAGTGGAAGAGATGCTTTAAAATAGATACATGGTTAGGCCTTTCATGAAATGCTTCTGTAGGTCAGAGAAAAGAGTTTGGGAAAAAACAAACAAACAAACAAGGAGATAATACTAAAGAGAGGAAAGGGTCAGAACATGATGAACTTGATAATTCAGGGATTAAACTTGTTTCCAAGTGAAGTCTTCAAAAGGTTTCCATTTAGCTGCATAGGAAGCCTTCATGGAAAGCTTCTAAGAGTCAGTGTAGCCATCTCTCCCTGTAAAGGAACGACTTCGGGAAAGGAAGGCATAATTTGTTAAGGGAAGAGAAAGGGCAACTCAGTCCTGCGAATATGGAAAGCATGAGGAAGAAACCTGAAATAACTCCACTGTGATTTTGTCTGCTATAAAACAGGGCAGAGAGATACTCTGATGGGGTTTCAAGATTCTGTTATTCTACCTCACTACAATAAAATAGCATTCCTGGAATCCCTGTGGTGTCTGTTTCTTGACCTGGCCTATTTCAAAGGGCTGATACCAATCCTGAAAGCCTCACTGCTCTTTCATCAGAAAGGCATCAAACCTTGCTATTAGATTTTAAAGTTGGCAACAGATCCGAAGGACACCCTGATGTTCTCAGAACAAGACATTGTTATGGCATCAATAGCAAATGGATATACAAATAATTAATCTACACAATGCCATAATACAATAACACAGCAATTGGGGCTTGCCTCCAGTAGGAGCAGCTCAACAACTTGCAGCCCAAGCAGTACTGATTATGTCAGCCCTTCTAGGTAGGCGAGTTTCGTTGCCAGTAATGTTCCATGCTACACCATCTTCTGCTAGCTTGCCCACTGCTGCTCTGCTGTTGCCTTCCTATTCAGTATTTCTTTCTTTTGCCTTCAGTCACTTTTCTCTTCTTTCATTCTTTGGATCTCCAACTTCCCTCTTCACACTGCCACGATTTTCTCTTTACCTGGTCACTTTTTAAAGGACTGACACACTGAAGAAACTAACAGCAGCACCCTGCTGTAAATGAGGGAAGGAAGCATGTGGGTGTTCTTGTCGCCATGCGTCTTTCCTCTGACATATTTTCTAAGTTATAAAGCTGTTTTTACTTCTAAATTTCCAAGATGTATTATGAAAACCCAACCACAGATTAGCTAATGTGAATGAATTTTCGCCCATAAGAGTCTTGTGGAGTTGGGCAGCTTCTGAATTACACAAATAAATAAACATACTTGTAAATTGCTTTGCTTTTCAGTTTACAGGCAGTCAGAATCACCCTCGGCAACCAGTTTCATCCCAAGTGGAAATTACAGTTAATTATTTAAAAAAAACAACCCTAATATAAAGAAGCTAACTTTAGAACATGGCTTATTTTAGATGGTTAGAAACTATTCAACATTGTTCTAATTTCAGGTAAAATAGGAAACAGTGGCTTTCCGGACTATTTCTCTTCTCATCATTAAAGGAGCAAAGTGGACACAAGGGTCATCTCAATTCACTTTCATGATCAAATTCATCATTATGGTAACAATGTTTAGAAGTGCTTCAGCTGAGCATTTCAGAAAAACAAGAAATTGCACTTATCCTCTATATTAATGTTCCTCAAACTTGGGAACTTTAAGATGTGTGGACTTCAATTCCCAGGGGAATTCTGGGAATTCTGGGAATTCCCTGGGGAATTAAGTCCATACATCTTAAAGTTGCCAAGTTTGGGAAACAGTGCTCTATATTATAAAACCGCAGGTGCAGATTATCTTTTAATGTGTAAGCCTTTTATTCTGGAATTGTTACATGGTTAAAACGATGACTTTTAAATATTTGAGAGCTAAAATTTCCAGTAACACAAAACATCTGAGCTTTTTTTAGATTGCAAGGCCAAGAATACATTGTACACTAAACCTCTTGGCTTGCACAACTCTCTACTCTGAGAGTCCTTGAAGTACATGCGTTTTACAATAAGATACTGTTCTTTCATTCAATAGACTCCAGGGACAAGTAAGGATAGCAAGTTCAGAAGTACAGACAAAAGAGCATATTGTCATGAGAAGGGAACTATATCTGTCTGAAACAAGACCTTTGCTCTATCATCCAGTTCAGATTAAGCCATGCAGTTGGAATAAAAACGATCATCTGAAAAAACAAGAGTTTTAAAAAAATGTTTGACCTGCATGTTTAAAGAATAAAAAGACTAAAACTAATCCCAGTAGTAGACAGGAGCTTTCCTTCTTGGACAAATGGTTACATGAAATGCACTTTAGGTTAACAAGTGGTGGGTAGGACAGACTTCCCTGAAGTCACAGAATAATCCAAAACAGTGAGAAAAAATCCATACTTTAATAACCGACAATTCATTGTAGATGCAGACAGGGATTACTACTTTAGAATAAAACAGCTATTACAATATTTACTATTTTTGATCTTGCTTTTTACTAAGCTGCACTCAAAAACAACTAACAAAAATAATTAGGAAAAAGATTAAAACTATAATGTTCATTTAAAATTAAAATTAAAAAGATACTTTATATGCACACTTAAAACATTGATCCAAAAGGGTCAGAACCAAATAAAAACATCAAATAAAACTAACAAAAGCTATGGGGAAAAGCTGTATTTTTACTTTATTCCTGAAAGCTTAAAGAGCCTCAATGGGCCTGCTGCTGTTTCGATGCTGTATGTGTAGAGGGGACTGATGACAAAACCCAAGGAAGATTCTCCACCAAAAAGTGACTCCATCTTACAGGATGAGTCACTTTTTGCAGCATGTATCTATATAGTTTGATCCTAAGTCATAATTAGCAATTTGAACTGCTTCTAGTAGTGAACTGGTAATCAACTGCATAAGCAAGTCTACAATGCATCTAAAGACAGCCCCTTAAAAAGAAACATTAATTTCACACTCTTTCAACTTTTTACCTTGAAGTCCGCCAAGATGTGGATTACCAAGGTTCCTGGGTTGGATGTAAGCAAGCTTGAACTGAGGAACTACAAAGGGTATTTCTTTGCCATCTGGTGGGAACTTGGAGAGAAGATAATCTTCTGAACAGCCAACCTGCCTTTTCATGGATACAGAAGACAAAGGAGGTTTCTCCACTACTTTTGATCTATATTTGTCTGTAACTGTAGATTCTTTCTCCAGAGAAGCTGTTATATAACACACACACAAAAAAAGCAAACACATTCAGCATTCAGTTCATGACCCAAAATGATATTTTGTATTTTAATAGGAACACAGACAAATAGATTTTTCCAACAAATTGACTGCACCTGGGATGTGGAGCAATGAATGGTAAATACAGTGGGGCAAAAAAGTATTTAGTCAGCCACCAATTGTGCAAGTTCTCCCAC
>NW_006536520.1:7351-19198 GCF_000186305.1 Python bivittatus | reverse complement strand
GTGGGAGAACTTGCACAATTGGTGGCTGACTAAATACTTTTTTGCCCCACTGTATATCCATTTTGGGAAGGTTTGCAATGGTTCTAAAATATTGTAGCCAATGATTTCAATTATTTGTCAGTGCTGATTCAGATATGATCTTAAAATAAGTAAGCCTACTCATTTACTTAAAATTATAAATATAGACAAAACTTAATTCTAATCATCACAGTATATAGACAATATTTAAACACAAGTTTAAAAAGTAGTAACATGAATTAATACTTAAATCAAGCCTCCTTCTCTTTCATTCACACACATATAAATATATATTTAAAATATTCTACTACAACAAATCCTTGCCATTGGCCATGCTGGCTGGAGATTATGGCACTTGAAAGAGAAAGTCAGATTATTTCCTTTTTGCTATGGAATGGAAGAGAGAGATGGTTTTGGGGTTAATGGAAATTCTGCAATTGTAAATAATTGTGAATGTAAATAATCAACAAAATTAGAATTTACTAATTATGGAACTGAGCATGAGACTGAGCAAACTCAGGGAGGCAGGGAAGGACAGGAAGGCCTGGCGCAATATGGTTCATGGGGTCACGAAGGGTCAGACACGACTTAACGACTGAACAAATTATGGAATGTGGGTTTCTCCCTGACTACCAATGTTTGGAACACAGCAATTAAGAAAACAATTTATTCAAAAGAAATAAAAGAGAGGAACTGTTGCACTAATTAAAAGTATCCACATTTGCTGGGAAATCCAAATGAATAAATGACTACTTAACACTGGTGTTCTTGATTTTAAATAAAATTAAAGCTAAGTTTAGTCAAATTCATATATTGCACTCAAAAGAACATATTTTAATAAATTTAAAGAAGCGATAAGGAAAAATTGATGCACAAAGGTGCTCAGGACCAGTGCTAGTCTACATAAAAATTCTAAAAGTAAACTGGAAACAATTTCAATGAGACAAAAAAGGGCTGTCAATATAGCTAAACAAAAAGATCTGAAAACAAAAAAGGATACACAGGTCACCAAAGAACAGTAAGAATAGGTGTCCTGATATTGTACAGACTTTGACAGGAAAGCTAAAGCTCATAATGAGTGGAGACTAACAAAGGATGTTAACATCAAAAAGGACTTTAGATAAGTTCACAACAAAAGGGAAAGAACCAGTATACTAGCTATTAAATGTATATTGCAAAATACTAAGAATTAATAAATATAAGTCATTGCTATTCAACTCCTATTTGGTTTTGATCTTCTCCAACAAGAGGATGCATGCTATACCAGGCCCTTATGAAAAATACAGTGAAACAGATGGATTAAAGTTTGAAAGAGAAAGAAACTTGGCCAAGAAACTCCTATTTATTTGAATACTGATAGCCTAGCTGAAACTTTATGAATTTTGAAAAATCATGGAAAATGGGTAAAGAGTGCCAGTTGACTGGAGAATGGCCAATTTTATCTCTCTTTAAGTACCTTGAAAGCAACATAGCTATTATTTGAAAATATGGCTTTGGCAAAAACTAGTCATGCTAGATTACTTTTATCTCATTTTGTTGGTGGTGTAGTTGGCTAAATTCCTCAGTAGATTTTGGGGCTGCTGCTGCAGTTGTAAAATATTTTGATTTCAGAAAACCATTTCATAAAATCCAACATGGCATTCTGATTAGCAAGCTAGCAAAGTGTGGGCTAGATAGCATGGCAATTTAGGAGATTAATTAGCTGACTCAAAAATGGAGCTGAAAGACTGCCCATCAAGCTGTAGAGAGATAGGTAGTAGGGGAGCCCAAAATTCAGACCTGAGCCTTGTACTGTTTAACATTTTTACTAATGACTTGGATGAAGAGGCGGAGGGAATGCTTATCAGCTCTGCAGATGGCACAAAAATGGGTGGGTAGCTAATGCATGAGAAAACAGAAATAAAATTAAAATAAATCCTATTAGGTTAAAGAAATGGCTTAAAAATAACAAAAATCAAAAACCAAAAACGACAAATGCAAAGTTCCTCACATAGGTAACAGAATACCTGGATACCTAGCTTGGTAACACTATTATTATGAAACACTGGTGAAAAAGATCTTAGAAAAGTAATTGAACATGAGTTGACAGTCAGGAGTAGCTGCAAAGAAAGTACACATCTAATTTTAGGCTTTAACAGCAGGAGTGTATTTCCAAATCAATAATGCTATTTTATTCTGCTTTAATGAGATCCCGCCTCAAAATATTCTATTCTAAGTTCTATATGCACTTTCTTGACAAACTAGAACAAGTTCAGAGAAAGGCAACAAGGTTGACCAGGAATGTAGAAATCAAGCTCTAAAAGAAGAAATGAAAAGATTTGGGAATGCTTAGCTGGGGGCAGGAAATGACAGAACTCCTCAAATACTTAAAAGAGGAAGATAAGGATCCATTCCCCATTGTTCCAGTGCAAAAGACACAAAATAATGAAGTTACTAGGAGGCAAATTCCTATTGGATGTTAACACACACACACACACACACACAGAGCAGATTGACAATGAAATTGCTCAGAGAAGGGGTGAGCTTCTTTTCTCTGGATGAGTTCAAGTGAAAGTGAGGCTCCCATCTATTAGGGAAGCTTTAGTTTGGACTGGAGTTGGACTGGATAGCCTAAGAGGCCCCTTCCACATATATGATCCTATGAACTTTTTTTAGGCAACTTGCTGCTCTTCAGATATTTTGGATTACATCTCCCACAATCTTTTCTTTTTTTGTCATACTGGCTGAGAATTGTAGTCCACTTGAAGATCACCACCCTGCAGCCCTAAATGCACATACAACCGGTTCTGTTCTTTTAAGATCAGATATTGTGACATCACAATTAGATATTTACAAATTTCACCTACAATTAATAGCATTGTTGAAAAAAGTAACTGCCTCCCCCCAGGGAATGGCTACTAATTTTCTCATATCATAATTAAAAAGTTAAGATATTTAAATTAGCTTAACTTACCATCATGCTTTTCTTTTTCAATATATAAACATCCCCTACAACAATTCTTAATGCATTCTGTTGCCATTACTGCTTCTAAGCAAGCTGAAATTAAGGAACCAATGAAGAATGCAGACCTGAAAATTAATAATCACATTAGATCAGAAATTCAGAAAAACTCCTCCCCTTCCTAATTTTGTTCATTTTTTGAGTATTCAGTGCAATGCTTAGAAGTCCAATGTCCTGAAATAAAATAGGTTTCAATGGGAACAATGTTAAGCCCACTCTTATCTCTTTTATTAAGATAAGTATACAGTATCACACTACATTATCCCATACTCAGGAAAATTTATAACTGTAATTCTAATACTTGAATTAATAAAGAATTTTTTTAAAAAAATTATTTTTTAAAAGCTACAAAGTGTGAAATATCCCAAACAATCTAATTGAGTACCTAGCCCCCCAAATATAAAGCTGAATTGCCTTTTTGAAAATAAGTTGTATTTGGCAGCTTCAACTGATACAAAATGTGGAAGCCAAGTTGCTAAAAGTGCACAATTTCAGTGGAAGGATTTTCCATGCATGCAGACAAAGCCACCATATCATGTCTTAGAAAGGGTATCATACCAAGCAACCTTACCAATGCTTGGAGAGGAAATGGCTCAACCTTCTGAAGAACAGGTTCAGAGGGCATTTCACAAAGCAACCAAAGGATTAGAGTTTACACAATTCTATATATTAGTCTGTGTTACTGGCGGGTAATTTTTCCCAGGCACAACTTAAGGTGCTGTTTTTGACATTTCAAGCTCTAAATGGCTTTGAAGCCTTTCTAGCTGAGTGGTGTCTATTCAATATGAATCTCCCTAATCATTAATGCCAGGACATGTCTTCTTAAAAATGCTTTTCTGGAGCTCATTTGTTGGACACACAGGAGAAAGCCTTTTCCATGGTTGCTCCTAAACTCTCTTGGAACCTGCACTCACCCCAGATGCTTCCTGCTTTTAGAAAGGGAGTCAAATTGCAGCCATATATTTCATAACCTACTTTCTCTGATTAATCTTTTCACTGCCAGCCCATTTGCTTCCTCCACAAGTTATGTAAAGAATGATCTTGCTTGACAGAGGATTACTTATTTGCAGGCTACTAATTTTAAAAGAATTTGCCATTTCTAAAACTGTCTTCTAGTGGCACCACAGAGGATACAACATACATGGATTGCCATTTATAAAATATTCTTGGGGTCCTGAGAATGTAGTATATTTGTTTTATCTCTGCCATATATTTTCCATTTAGATTTCTTATACAACTACTTTGCTAATGTGAAATTTCAGACAATGGACATCAACCCTATATGAATCTGGAAAGAGAATGCATTCTCAAAGATGTAATGTAAGATACACTATATCTAGTTAATCTGTTCTAAAGCATGACGAAGGGGGACATTAAGATTACTCTGACACATCAGCTGGACTCTTACTGAAAATAAGACTGAAATATTCCTCTCAGATGAGATGGACTAGAACAGTATCAATGCCTGCCCCAAATCCTAACGGTAACACATTTATACCCTTAAAAACATGCACAAATATTTAAAAAGCTACTGGAGGCCTTTCTTCTTCACATAAAGACTGAAACTTGAAGTGAATTAATCTTAGTAGGTGTCTGCTGAATTTATGGTCCAACAGAGGACCTACTATTGACTAGGAAATGGGCCATTTATCAGTGCAAAATTTTGTGAAATAGAAGCAGAGCATAAGTATGAAGGAACTATACTCTGCTTCTCCAAAGTGCATGTAGCATTGCAACAGCTTATAGGGGATCCCTAAAGCCATGTGAGGAAACCTATAAAGTATATATTTTCTGTGTCCTATCTCCCTGATGAAGTCAACTGCTATGTTCTTTGTCACCACTTCAGTGGGATTAAACTGAATCCAGTTTTATACACCACAGCAACAAACATACTAAAGCAAAGAAGTGCTTGAAATTATGCAAGACAAAATATCAACCTCAAGTATAATTTTATTTCTAAGAATATTTCTGGGCCCAGAAACACCTGGGGCATTCTTAGAAAAACAACATGATGGGAGGGGGTACAGGTTTGTGGGGTTTTTTCTTTGTTTTCGGAAGCATGCCCATCTCATAAACAAGTAGTTTTTGGAAGTATACCCATCTCATAAACAAGTATTTTTAACTCATCTATCTATAAGATTGATAAGGCTGACTATCTTATACAATAATCCAAGGCAGCTCACAACAAAATCAATGAAACAACAACATAAAAACACTTCATATCCTTCCCACCATGGCACTCTGATAACCCATACTCCATACTTATGGGCTTATCACCCTTATCCTAGCCCTGAATGTCTGTAGTTTCTCCAGATTCCAAATATAATACATAATAGCAAAGGGCTGATGATTCTTTTAATTAGTTAACTTAGTGTTGGCTTAGGGTGCTGCATGAACCCAGCTATTTTTATTTATAACCCCCAACTCTGCAATGTGTGTGAATTAGGTCACTATGGCTTCAACAAATTATAGTTAAAACAAATTGTGGCTTAATGGGATACCCAAACTTAGCTACTAATGCAGACAGTACTGAGCTAAGTAGATAGTCTGACTCTATACAAGATGGGCAACTTCATATTACCACCAGAGAAACCTGAAATGGATCTCTGCAACAGTCAATAGGTACAAGACTCACCCTCACTGTTGTTCCCTGGAACTAAAAGCTAAAGTGAGCTGTGCTCTACTGTTTCTTCCCATTGTGACATAGAGATTTTTCCCCAGAGACCATCCCTGATGCAGGGTCCTGTGAAGCAATATCCTATTTCTCAATTGGGAGGGGGTACCTATCAGCAGAGGAAAGAAATCACACATTATACCTGGATAATGGGAGAGCACTCCAGTGTCTCTGGAATGAACTCCTAATTACTAATGGTCCAGAGGTACTCCTTTTGCTTTTCACAAGCAAGGAGTTGTTGTTCTCTTTGTTAGTGCTGGCAAGGAATGAAAAACACAGTTATTCCATTTCTAATTCAAAGTGCGAAGATCACAACAGTTAATTTACCCACAGTAATCAGAAATAGCTTGATGTATGGCATCTTCAACATACTTAATCTTTTTGCTCCTGAGTGAGTACAGCTGTTCTTGTACTCACATTGAAAACATATGATATGTTACTACTTTAACTAATTTCTCTCCTATAAGGAAATACTTTTAACTAAATTGTACTTCTAGAAGGAAATAAACTTGGTACTCATAAGGAAAAAAACCCCTCTGAACTAGATCATGTTCTATAAATACTGAGTCAGGCATTAGAAAATGGCAGACCACGGAACTAAACACAGAACATGTTTGCTTATACTGTACCATGCAATAGAAATTTATTAGCCATTCAAACCCAAACAATGGGTACATTTTATTTAAACTATTATTTATTCTTACTTTCATATTCTATTTATCTTCTATTGCTTATTGTAGTAGATGATGGTAATATTTTAGTACTATAGTCAAGTCAAGTCATCTTTATTTGGTCAATGATCAGCACAAGGTATATAAAAGACATGCAAAGTCCAAACCTACAAGCCCAGCCCAAAAAAAATCTCAAGCAGGAGAAAAAAGTGCATAGTAATATATTACAACTCTAAAAGTGTAATAAAAGGTACAGACCAGAGTACTGTAATTCTCAAGAGGATTTTTAGCATTACAGCTATAATCTAGATCACAACAGAACTAAAAACACTATAAAATAATTCCTAAAACCTAAAGGTAGTACTTCCACAAAATAACTATAATCTATAAAATTAGAGCACAATGAAACTGAAAAAAAATCGATAAAATTATCCCTGTACCAGCTTTTGCTTTATTTCCATTGTGGCAACACAGAACTTAGCTACTGAGTGAGCAATGGAGGGTTTCAAATCTTCTAAAAGGAACTTTACAAGTCGGATTGTCTTCAACAGGTTTGTATAATAGGGGTAAAATGAAAGTAATCTGAATGACCCTATAAAATTTACAGCCTATGGCTGATTGTTTCTATCTCACTAGCACAACATGGGCAGGTTCACTCAATTAATGGAATGTTAGTGTCCTTGCCTTGCAGCAATGCAGAAAGAAAGATGTTATGTCTAGCTTTAAAGAATGCTTTTCTCATCTTGGGATGGGTAGATAGATATTTACTCTTGTGTAAATAACATGGTGGTTCCCATACAACCTTAGTAACCCAAATTCTATTACTCTGGGACAACCTGTTTAGCACCCTGATGTTCCATATCATTCATTCTTTCGATGAGCATTTGCTTAGCCTGATCATATCCTAATGACATTACAAATGGTGCTGAAAGCCTGTGTGATGTAAGCTTCTGCTCTACCACAAATTTCTATTTGAGGAAAAGTCATCAGCAAAAATGAAAAGTAGCAAACCTATTTGAAAGAAATGAGTTTTAATTAACTATCAGCTTCCAAGCTCATACCTGAATTTTGGGCATTCCTGTCTCAAATCTAACCTTGCTGTCCTTTGTTTATCATTATGAGACCAGCAATATAATCCAGTCCTTTACAAAAATTACATTTTTAAATTCATTTTTGAGCAGACATCAGTTCAATTTCAGTTGCAAATAACTGGCAATGCACCATTTATAATAGGATGGTTGAGATGGTCACAGTAGCTCCAGCTTATATTTGCTATATAGCCTTTTCAAGCTCTTAAAATCCCTAATTCAAAAAAGCGACTTTGCAGAAATACATCCCTACTGAATGCTTAAATACAGAGATGCTTAAAGAAGAAAGAAGCCCAAAAGATTATTTGACTGAAATCATACCTGCCCAACATCAGGAATGGCCACAACCTACTATTTAGCATTCCTCATAGGGGATTAACCAAAGGATCCAGGAGCAAATATACTGTGAACTATGCAAATTAATGCCACAAATAAAATTAAAGCACTGGAAATTCAGATTCAGTAGATTTGTGCAGATGGTGATAGATAAAGTCATTGTGTGGTAACTTTACTATGTTCTTAGTTCATAATTTGAATAAAATACCCACTATACTTTAGCCAAATGCCTGAATATGAGGACAGAAAAGCATATAGGAGCTGAAGAGATGCAGACATTAGCTTAATATGCAACTTTCCTGCTCATGAGCATTGCTCACTCAACTTCTGAATTTCCTACATTGAACAAATCATAAAAGGATGATCAGGCTAAATGCAGTCTGTATGACTAAAAATCCTCAACCTGTAATCAGAAACCCCAGCAAAGTATACGGTGTATACATGGTGTTTCCCTATTTAGCCATCATAACTAAGTCATGATTAAAATAAAAACTATTTCAATAAGCTAAAATATACCAATGCAAGTGCCTGAATTTTAGCCCACAGCAACATCATTAATAACTCCTTGGTAGCATGACAGTGTGATGGTAGGGAATGTGGGTACCACTGTATTCTACTTTGCAGATTAAAATGTATCCAGATGCAGCATGGTTTCATGCAAATTAAGGCCCCAAATGAGGGGTCAAACTAAAAAAAAGCACTTGGCAACAGTTTTCATAAATAAATACAATACTGAGAAAATCTGAGGTTGTAAGAATTAATGGAAGATCATAGAATTAATTTGTTCAGAATCAGGGATTTTATTAGACAAGTATGCTAGGCTCTGCAAAAACTCAGGGCAGCTATGAGCACTTCAAAAGGTCAGAAATTATTCCTATTGCCCAAGTGCGGAAGGAGAAATGGAGCTCAGTACACCATGCTCTTCAGGGATTCACATGCCAAGATGACCAAATGAATGAATTTGTGGATTCCTAAACAGTAGCAAATAAGGAATGTCTGGTGACAGAGTGCAGATCTTGAATTAAAAACAAGAAATTGCATAAAGAATTTCACATAACTCAAATTATTATTATTTAAAAAATCAGTTTTTGGTCATTTCATGTATGTATGTACAGAAGAGTACTGGCACAGCTGAATGTCACAAGATTAAGAAGAACCTTCACAAATTTATACTGAAAACAATCTAAGCACTTTTCAAAATATTAATACCATATTATTTATTCTCTTGGGTTGATGTTGCAACGTCCTAATGAAACTTAAGTCACAAATGCATTTATATAATGCATTTTTCCTATATATTTCCTTATTATCACTTACCTGCTAACTTTCGCTCATCACATTATGTGAACTCAACTGCTGTAATCTGTAACATAGTTTTATAGTCTAATGTCTTATATGAATACCATCAACCTTAATTATTCAGGAAACTATGTTTAAGCCAACTTTAGTGCAATGTGTGAGGCAAACTATGCTGTTACAGTATCAGGATAGCATTTTACCTCATGCTATAGAGGGGAGAAAATTATTCTGGTGGCAGCCCATAGATCTTCTGCAGTGAGGCAGTTCATGAATCAAACAAACAAACAAACAAACAAACAAATAAAAATAATTCTTGCACACACACACCCTCTACCCTTCTAGTAAATGGATGGTTTCTTGCTACAGGGGAAAATCAATTCTTCAAAATATTAATACTTCAGTGGAATATATTTTATAAACAATTTTAAAAGTTTAGAACTTCTTCTGTGGTAATATTCTACACAATGTTAAGTACTTTATGCACTATACTATACAGTAATGTAGTCTCAGAAAGAAAACCTTTCCATTCTTGCAGTATAACTTAATATTCTAGCATGTCTGTTATAGAAGCATGCAATATTTATTTGCAAATTATACTGCAATATTTATTTGCAAACTATATTGGCTATATATAAACACAGAATTAAAACAGCATTTGTTAGTTAAACTATAATTGTAGGAAACAATAGTGTGTGCGAATTCAGGTGGCAGCAATTCCACCTGATCTCTTCTGATCCCAAGCAAGGGGTGGTCTCGGATGGGAAAACCACCAGAGAATCTCAGAGCTAGACATGAAAGTAAAAATACACTCTGGAAGAAGAGAAAGGCAAACCTTGTTGCCAAGAAAACATCACGTCTCTGTTCATATAGGTACCAGGAATCAAACCTGACTTGCCTTGACTTACTGCAGAAATTTAAAGTGAATGGGTAATGTAATAACTGAAAAGAAGTGCTATATAATTTCTTTTCCACCAGTCTAGAGAGATGACAGTGCTTCATACATGCATGCATGCATGAGTACATACATGCATAGTTATAGATGCTGGTGAAATTAATTAAATGCATTGCACATGCTTTCCTGACTGAGATCCATCTTAGAGAAATTGGTTCTGCCGCTTGATGGCAGAAAGCATCTGCATATGGCAGTGCCTGGCTAACACCTCCAATATTACAACCCACCATCACCCCAGAAGCAGTTTCACAACTTTTAAATTGTTAATACAGAACAGATTAAGGATTAAGGGAATAGGTTTGAATGATGACTCACTTAAAACAGGATGGGGAATATAAGAGAGATGATAAGAATCACCATTTGAATTGCTAATAGTACATACGTCAAACCCTTTGAAGGCAGAGAAAAATTGGTCTCGCTCTGTGAGAATGGGAAAAATGATTAATTGCATTTATAACTATATTTGTAGATATTTTAAGAAGTAACAAACACACTGCCTAGAACCATAAGCAGAGTTAAGTAGGAATGTCACTTTAGTAGCTTGTGAGCAAAATAGTATCTCAGTAAATCAATTCTGAGAAAATAAAGTAAACCAATTAAATTGGTTTTAAACAAAACCAATAGTAGGCAATGTGGCAGAAATGAGCCAATGCGTTGTGGAGTCTAAATAGAGTTAAACACTCTCGGCGGGGCACGTTTTAATTATTTACTAGGGGAACATCTATTGTATTTTCAGCCCCTAAGGTATTTTTTTTATACTATAAACTATTTGTATGTATTGGAGTTTGGTTTCAATAAATGCACATTTCTAAGAGTAACAGAGATTAAAAAAAGTAGCCTGATACCCAATAAAATAAATGCATTAATTAAAATATTTAATAAAATAAAAGCACCACCCAGAGTAATTAAATGTTCCTATGCCTGCAAAACCATTTAAAATTAACTTATTTTATTTACTCGGATCTTTTAATAAATGTATATGTCTATGTTAAATTTAAATATATGTTAAATGTAATATATACTATATCTTTACATAGTTCCAAAAAGTTAATGTCACTACCAGGTGTATCTTACTGTGCACAGCATTCCCGAATTGGGGAACCATTGAAAAGGCCATTGCCTGAAAACCACTCACTCCCCCTCAGCACAGAAGCATTTCTAAAATAATCTTAGGGTATGGATAGGAACATATAGGAGGGAACATGGCAAACTTTACAGATTAATCCCAGCATCCTATGCAATACCTGCTTCGCAAGCTATACTGGTTGCCCGTTTCCAGTGTGATTCAAGGTGCTGGTTGTTACCTATAAAGCCCTACATAACACAGGGCCTGGTTACTTGAGGGACCACCCATGTTCCATAACATCTGCCCAGCCAATCTCAACCTGCAGGGTTGGCGCGCTCCAGGTTCTTTCAGTTAAACAATGCCACCTATTGGGACCTGAGAAGCGCACCTCCTCTGTAGCAGTGCCTGCATTCTAGAATGAGGTTCCCCCCAAGATCTGGACGGCCCATACTCTGCTGTTGTTTAGAAGAGCCATGTTTGGTAAGGGAGACTGAGACCTCTCTCTTCATCGCACTTGCCATCTTTTATCTTTATGTTTTATTGATTTTATTGTAATTTCTTTGTTTGAGTGTTGTGAACCACCTAGAGCCGTTGAGAGTCAGGTGGCATACAAGTTTAATAATTTTTTATTATTTAATAAATTATTACTATCCTGAAGTGGGACAGGAAATGAACTGTTTTAAAAGAGGAATAAAATGTAATTCATTTTATATCAGCCATGAAAATGAGACATGAACTCAAC
>NW_006536519.1:47362-60109 GCF_000186305.1 Python bivittatus | reverse complement strand
AGCCCAGCTGGCGAGCGCAGGAGGCGGGGTTTCCGTTGCTTCGCACCCTTTTCGGGCGCACGCGGTTTTTCACGCTTACCAGCAACTGCTCCCGACTCCTTTTTGATGGATGAGGAAGATAAATGCCCAACTTCTTGTTTTCCAGAATATTTGTGCAAATATGCCCTGCCCTGCCTGATTGGAATATCCCGAGCATTTGGGCGCTACAGCAACTCAGAAGAATCCCTCCTATCCAAGCTTTTCCCTAAAATTACCCCCCATTCCCGCCGGGCCTCAAACGAACTGGATGGGATTCGGAGGCGTTCTTTCAATGACTTCAGATCAATCCTTCCCAACTCCCTGCTGACCGTCTGCCAAGAAGGATCTTTAAAGAGAAAAGCAAGCAGCGTTTCCAGTATCTCACAGGTTGGGTTATTGCTGGAATAAAATCCAGCCATATTCCATTTTCTGAACCACAGCTAACTTTTAATTGACCAGATGATATGTCTATCATTGCATTTCAGATCTAGCTCAAAAACTGGACATGTGCCTAAATGTATTCAATTGTATAGAATTTACCAGGTAAAAGTGGTGATCTTGCTGATCATGAGGGGAAAAAAAACTCTGCCTGGAGCAATTAAGAGCCATTGCTAGTCAGATAGGTCTGACATTTTAAGCCTTTAAAACATCAATTTCACTTCCAAAATGTAATGTGTGTCCTCATCCAGTCTAGAGGGCTCTGGTGACTACAAAAGTATGCTTTTCTGCCAGTTTTCCCAGAAACAAATTATGTTTTTATAATCTCAGTAAAAACTCAATACATTTTCCATAGCCCAGGTTCAGGTGGAAACTAGTGTCTTGAACTGTTGGAGTGAAGAGAAGAGTATAATGGACAGAGGGAATAATCTTGAGGAACAAGAGGAAGAGCTGCTACCAAGACAACAGTCAGATAAGAGAAAACTGAGTCCAGGACAGAACTGTAAACTGAGAAAGCGTCTCAGATAAGACCCTCTCTAGTTCTCACAAAAATAAAGGCGGGGGAGGGAAGCCTATTCAGACTTGCAAGATTCTTTAAGTATATCTTAATAATAAAAGTAATATTGGCCTGCATGACTTTGGTTTCCTAGTCTGGTCTACCTTGAAGGTCTGACAAAAAGATGTTCTAGGAATTGGTTCCAATTCTGCATATGGAAAGCTGAGGTCTTTGGATTTCAAAATGGCATCAACCAAGAAAATGAGGGGCTACAGCTCTGCTTCAAAACATCTTAATTCTCATAATAATTTTTCCCACCCAGCTGGTATGAGAGCATAACCCCAATCCCATTTGACGGTATTTCGTGCCTGTCGCTATATTTCAGGTCAGTCCTGATCGTGGGATTCCTCCTCCTGGTTCCCCAGGAGGAACTGCAGTACAGTATTTTGAAGGTATTTCTTTTCGCTTTCTCAAGTTATGTGAACGGTTTGACCATGTGGGGCTGGTACAGGTTGATCTGATCAGATTTGATCAGAACTATTCGCTTTGGGAGCGAGCGTGTCTTTTGCTTCTGTGTCTTCATTTTGTTCTTAGCGGGCTACAAACCGGTTGGTTACGTTTTTCTCTCTCTTTGATAAGCAGGCTCTTATCTGCCTGATGGAAGTGCAGTAGATCCTGAGTATTACTTCTCTACAATCAGCTCCAGTTTCTCTGTTTCACCACTTTTTAATGGGATTAGTAACAAGGAGTTTAACATTCCATTAGAAATGCTCCGCCAGTTGTTGAACATGGTAAGTGGGGGGCCATTGGAAGGTAATGCAGGATAAATGTTCTTCAGAACCGGAAAATGTTAAGATTAAAGAATGAGGGGTATAAAAGCCATGAACTCCTTCTAGTTATGCACCGAATTGTTAAAGGTTGTGGCCAGAAATTACTTTTTATTACAAAATGAATATTAGCTCCAAGGCTTACCGTGTCCTTGAATCCTTCATCAAAGATGTAGTGTGCAAAGACGTAGTGTGCATTTGTGTGCACACTATATCCTATAGTGTGCACGCAAATGGAACCTACGTTGTGCTGAATATATGGTGTTTTGCAAGTGTTTGGATTCCATTCTATTTTTATTTCTTTGCCTCTAGGTAAAACAGATAGTTGGGGATTCGGTTCTCAAAAACCTAGATGCAGTGGTCGCTGAAGTTATTGAGGTATGTTAATTTTCATGGTACTTCTCTTTTAGTAGAAATTAATTTTGCTGGATGCTGTTGACAAATCAAATCTTTATTACCATCAAAGGCCAGCATAACTGTTGACAACAGACTCTGATGGGGAAATGTTGGTATGAAATGCAGATCAGGAGCTAAAAGTCTGAACTCTAGACTCATTTCTTCCCCAGGGAGCAGTTTTAAAGAAGTGTTCACAGTGTGAATCTGATGCTTCAGAGTTTGCTCTTGAATTGCCCCCCCTTCTTCTAAATATGTTACAGGCCAATCCGCACGTAGAGCTGTTCTACAAAATCTTCAGTGATCCTCTGTACGTTGCCCAATTCAAAATGCTGCGAGACACCCTGTACTATATGAAAGGTATGATGATTGTGTTGATAAGCTTTTGACCTCCTGGTGATGTGAAAGAGTAAAAATTGCATGGATCTCCCTGAACATTAGTCTCATAATATCTAAGGAGCCATTTTCCTGCTGAATATTCTCAGAATCCCTGTTACTCATCTGTAGATAACTATGAGTGGTTTAGTATGAAGAGCATTTGTCAAAGGGGAATAAAGAATATTTCTGGTTTGAGAAACGAGTAGGTTAGCATCCAGCATTTTCCCCAGCTTAATGCCTTTTGCTATGGAATCACTTTGGATTTGTTCCTTTTGCTCTTTATCCAGATGTGGTTTCTGTGAGAATTCTAGCTATTTTTTTTCTGTTTTTTCTCTTAGATCTTCCCAACTCTTTTGTGAAAGAAATTCATGATTTCGTGTTGGAACAATTCAACAGCAGCCAGCCAGAGCTTCAGAAGCTCCTTCACGAGGTCGATAAATTGCACAATGAGCTGAATCCACTGAAATTGCGTTGCCAGGCAAACGCTGCCTGTGTGGATCTCATGGTTTGGGCTGTGAAGGATGAGCAAGGTGAGTGTTGTGCAGGTAGTCCTCACTTACTGACTGCCTTATGCAGCGACCGTTCAAAGTTACAACAGGGCTTAAAAAAAAAAACCTTTGCAACCAGTCTTTGCAACCAGTGTGTGTTTTCACTTTTGACAAGCAGAGTTAATATTGCATAATACAGAAGGTGGAAATAAAATTATAAGTCAAGGTCACGTGCTTTTCTGCTTAGCGACTGTGTCACTGGTCCCAATTGTGATCACTAAGCGAGGACTACCTGTATTGCACAGGTTTTGCACTTAAATGTATGCATGAGTACACCTATATCTGATATCTTCGTGTTTTCTGAGTTTTCTTCTCTTCCTGCAGACATTTCTTCTAATATAGTTCTTTTTGTTCTCTTGCGAACAAGGAGCAGAAAATCTGTGCATCAGATTGTCTGAAAAGTTGCAGTCCAAGACGTCCAGCAAAGTGATCATCGCTCACTTGCCTCTTTTGATCTGCTGCTTACAGGTCTGCAAAGCAACTCTCATCGCGCGCACGTGTGTGTGTGTGTAACAGAGCCATAAGCATTCTGCCACTTTGGTTTCCGGTATTCTGGTTTTCACTGGTCTCATTTAGGCATAATACATACCCCTTTACAACATGAATAATTCAGTAATTTCACAATACTCAAATCACAGTCCTGCAAGTACAAACATATTTTAGGACAGTCTGGTGTCTCCCCAATAGGTCCGATGACAGCTCCATTAATTTCCAGCCGATGCAGAGGAATCTGTTTTGGTGTTTCAAAGTGTCACTGAATGGCAACTGCTATTTTACTTAATTATTTAGTATTGTATTCCTGTGCTGCCTTCTTGGGAAATCAGGGTGACATACATGGGAGCTCCCCTCATTTTAGCCTCACAAAAACCACCCTGTAAATTAGGCTGGGCCGGGAAAGAATGTCTGCCAGAAAGTCACCCAAGGAGCTGTGTAGCTGAGTGGGAACTTCAACCCTAACCCTACACAAACCATAGAATTGATGTGAAGGACCCTATTTAATGGACATGTATGCAAAACACACCTTATCACCCTTGAAAGAATTTATGTAGCGTGTTTCATTATAAAAGTAATAAAAATAAATGATCACGTTAAAAAGTTGACCAAGCATAAAAGTGTAAAAGCAGTGAAACTACAATTGGTGAACAGGTTTTAGGGGCCATTTAGCAAAAAAAAAAAAAGAACCCGATCACCCAGGGTCACGTGGCCTTTCTTCTGCATGTAACGTTCCATATCTTTCTTTTCATAGGGTCTTGGCCGTTTGTGCGAGAGATTCCCGGTGGTGGTTCACTCCGTCAATCCATCTTTGAGGGATTTCCTTGTGATCCCCTCCCCAGTCCTGGTGAAATTGTACAAATATCACAGCCAGTATCACACAGGTATTTTTGTTTGCTCACTAGATGGCCTCTGAAACGTCCGATATTTTGTTTTTCACTTTCTGTGGCTTCTTCCTGATCAGTTAAGCAGTCAGTTGATTTTCTTTACCGTAGCGTATCTTGGCACTGCGTTGATCAGTATTAAAATATTTAAGATCCAGCGTAGCGGATGCACATCAGGGCCTCTCGATGAAATGATGTTATCAAATGGGACCTCGTAAGTGTGTCTTCCCTGTTACAGTGCCTGCCCTCTGGAATGGTGTCCTCCTAGAGATCTATGTGGCTACCACCATGATGACATTCCAGGAGGCATTAAACACTTGGTTATTCTCCTAGGCCTTGGGGTAGGATGGAAGTGAGCCCCGTAAGATTTGGTTTTGTTTGATATAGTTTGTCTTCCTCTGGATGCATATCTCTTATTTTCTTGTTTTAGTTTTTCATAGAGCAAAGGACCCAGAATCACTTTTTTTTAACCTATGTATAAAATAAAATAAATGCTATTCCAAGGCTAAATATTTAGGAATTAGTGATAATTTTAACGGCCGCTTTTAAATAGTTTGGCTTGACTGATCCTCTCCATTCTTCTGCTAATAAACTGGTGCATCTTCATTGTACCCTCACAACTGTTTTCAGCAGTAGGTAGCGCTGAGCTCAAACATGGCACTACCTTGTCATCCATTAAATTTTGGTTTGTTGAAGAAGCCACAGTTAGCTGGTTTCAGAGACCATGCTGAGTTGAAGGCAAATGTGTCACACTGGCTTAGTTCAGTACATGACTTTAATTTGTTCCTCTCATAAAACGAAAGTGTGTATGAGACCTTCATATTCAGAATTATCCTTTTCATCGCTCAAGACATATTGTTGTATAGTCACATACTGTAGCAGATACAAGACAGGGTTTCAACACCAGACCCTCCCTAATTTTTTTCCTGTTAGGTACCAACGACATCAAGATCAGCATAACAAATGAGCACGCCGAGTCTACTCTAAGCGTAATGTCAGGCAAGAAGAACGAGTCTTCCATGTATGAACAGCTCCGGGACATTGCAATTGATAACATCTGCAGGTAGGTTTTATCTTAGGTTTGTAAAGAGGTGGTTCTCTCAGCAATTTAAAAAGCCACTCTTGGTTCTTAGCAAAGGGCAGATATTCCAACATTTTTGAAAGTTGGAGCCTGAGCTGAACTTGCAGAAAGTTTTGCTTGAATCCCAGGATGGAAGCCAACACAGCTAGATGTAAAGGGAGCAGATAGACCTCTAAAGTGAAAGCTCAGGGCACTTCTGCTGATAAATTTCTGGTGTCTTCTCCTTGGTGAAAACCAGAGGGATGAGAGAACATGAGAGTCAGATGCTCATATGAGCTCAGGAATCCATTTTCAGAAAGCAGGAGAAGGCTTTAGAGCAGTGTTCCCCAATCTTGGTGATGTCCAGATGTGTGGACTTCAAATCTCAGAATGCCACAGCCAGCACAACCATTGATGAGAGTTCTGGGAGTTTATTTACAAGGTTATATAGCTGACCATCTTGTGGCACGCATCTCTGGGTGGCTGACCACAATAATAAAACACAAGCAATAAAAACATTACAACAACAAAAACAGATGCCCAACCCATCAGCTACAGTGCACCCATTCATCTCTACAATCCCCGGATTCTAATTTTACTATCCCAGTGCCTGGGGGGAAAGCCAGCTCCTCGCGGATCTGGAACTTGCCAAGGTTCGGAAACACTGCTTTAGAGCATACGTGGATGGACAGTGCAGAGGGAGTGGGATGGAAAGGGTCCCCCTTGCAAAATCTATTCTTAGATTTTAAGGGTTTTTAAGAGTAAGCCAACAATATTTGATATTTATTTTTATTAAATGTTACTGATTTTTCAAGAAAAGAGGCTTTAAATGCATGAATCTTCTAGTCATATCCATTATTTTGTATCTTGCAGATGCTTGAAAGCTGGCCTGACCATAGACCCTGTCATTGTTGAAGCTTTCTTAGCCAGCTTATCTAACCGTCTCTACATCTCGCAAGAAAGTGATAAGTAAGTGATCTTAATGCTGCAAAGGCTCCTTCCTCAAGGCCTCATTTTGGGGTTACTATTTCCTTGCTATTCGCTTAAAAGATACAAATCAGCTGGTTTCAGTACCCATCCTTTGCAAAATCTGTTGAAAGGAATTTGTTATTTTTTGCCAGGTAGTTGTGTAACCTAAAAGCTTTTTACAGTTGTTCTTCCTGTTAAAAAAAGAGCATGTATGTATGAGTATCTTAGGGATGTGAAAAAATCATCCGTCTGGGAATGAAATTTTCCATTTTCTCATCTCCATGCAGTTCAGCAGCACTTCAGCAGATTCCAGAAATAAATTCTCTGAAGTGGAATCAGTTTGAGATGTTCCAGGGATGTTCTGGCCTCAAAACAGGCCTATTTTATCCAGAGCATCAGGTCCAGAACATCTCAGACTGCTGCTGCTTCCAGAAAGTCAAGTCACCCCTGAATTGGCCTGGGCTGGGAGGACATTCAGTGTGATCCAGAGAGAAGTAGAAGTGGAGCTGTCTGGAATATTCCATGCCTTGGTGAACAAATTTTTCACATTACTCGTATGTATGCAGTCTTTTTTAATGGTGATGCATTGTTCCGTTTAGGGAAGCCCACCTAATTCCAGACCACACAATCCGTGCACTGGGCCACATTGCAGTGGCTCTGAGAGACACCCCAAAAGTGATGGAACCAATTCTCCAGATCTTGCAGCAGAAGTTCTGCCAGCCGCCTTCTCCTCTTGACGTGCTCATCATCGACCAGCTGGGCTGTTTAGTTATTACCGGAAATGTAAGAACATATTAATTGCCTGGGAAGCTGTCAATTCCAGCTGTTACTTTGGACGGTTGGTTTCTGCTGAAGGCTGATCAATCATGCAGTTGCTCCGTTTACTTTGTGTGATATTTATTGCGAGGGGGCGGGGTTAATGCTTTCTTCCTCTCTGTCCCCAACTAACTTCCCTCTGAAACTGCTTCCTGATAGTCTAATTCCTGGTGTGTCTTCCCCACCCCCTCAACTAAATGAGACACTGACTATGGGGTGTCATTGCAGAGAGAGGTTCAGTGGGCGCGTTGGTTCTTCTGCAGGTTCCTTCTCCTCCTTCTCCTTCCCATGGTTAAGTCTGTGTCTTTGCCAAAGTGGTATTTAGGTCCACCCAAAGTCTTGATCCTCATGTGCCCAATGAAAATTGCTCCAAAATGCAACAGGCAGAGTTGAACTGATTTTTTCCATCTAGGAACAGCTTCCAAAGACTATTCTAAGTCCCATCTCTCAGGAGGACTTCTTGTGGCCCAGAAGCTACATTTCCTTGAAGTTCTAGATGTCTTTAGAGATCATGCTAGAAATTCATTTCCAATTAATGGTGTCAAGGTTAATGTTTTCATTTGTTTTGATAGTTTTTCATATCCTGTTGTTCTCACTGCTAATTTAATTTTTATTTATTTATTTCCAGCAATATATTTACCAGGAGGTATGGAATTTGTTTCAACAGATCAGCGTAAAAGCAAGCTCAATTGTATACTCCGCAGCTAAAGACTATAAAGATCATGGATATAGGTAACTTATTTTTGTTGCCTTACTGCAGTATGGTTTTTTTTTTTTTTTAAATTACTGGTTGATGAACGTTTGTAGATTCTTTCCAAAAGGATTCGCATTTAATTTTTTTAACCTAGAAATTGATGCCTCACCTGACCTTAAAAATGGCTACCCAGATTCTTTTTATCTGGGTGTGTAGATCTGGTGCCATCCAGATTATTGAAGTCCTATTTTTTAGGGCTTTTCAGATGGGTTTCAAGGTCCCTTTCATAATCCTGTGCAGCGTTGAACACGAGAAAATTAGGTTAAATATTTCATCAGAAATGTATTGTCGAAGGCTTTCACGGCCGGCATTTCGTCAGAAAGCTGATGCTTCTGGTTTTGTTTTCTTTTTCTCCTTTGCCCCTTCTCTGGCTTCTCATCAGACACTGTTCCTTAGCTGTTATTAATGCCCTGGCTAATATAGCTGCAAATATACAGGATGAACACCTTGTGGATGAGCTGCTGATGAACTTGTTGGAACTCTTTGTACAACTAGGGTTGGAAGGAAAGAGGGCCAGCGAGCGTGCAAGTGAGAAAGGGCCAGCGCTAAAGGTAGGAGAGGAAAGACGCGATGTCTCTTACTGATCTTCAGAATAAAAACCATATTCTCTATTTATTAAATTTATATTGCTGCCCATCTCACTCTGGGCAGCCTACATAGTCAAAAAACAACCCCCCCGCAAGTTTCAAAATAATTAAAAACAAACCCATTAAAAATACAATTAAAACAGTTAAAAACTAGAATAACAACAAGGGAGAGGGCATTGTAAACTTCAACGCTATGCTGCCCTTTCATGGGCTCCACCCTTCTGTGGGGTCCCCAGCCCAATGACAAAAGCAAGTTTTAAGAGCCTTCCAGAAGGCCAACAGGGTCAGGGCCAAACTTGGAAGTCTGCATTTGCACAGGGGGCTAACTCAAACCAAACCATGTTATGGTCTAGCATGGGATGGTCAATGTTTTGGTGGGTGTAGGCTATGCTTATATTGAGGGATGGGGTTGGGGGGGCTCAGGGCAGCAAATTGAATGGAGTCCCATCCCACAGGGGCCAGGTTGTGCCTTCTGGGGAGAGTTTCTTGGTTACTCTGCTAGGTCTAGTTTAGAGCTCATTTTACTGTTTTTATTTTTCCCTTATCACATGTGGTGGAAAGTTACATGGTTAGGTTTGGGTTATGTTCATAGGGGTTTCTGAGAGCTGCTAAGGGGTCAGGGGATCCTTTGCACCCATATAATTTCACCCACTTGCACAAGGTTTATAGCCCCAACCTGTGCTTACGGCCAAGAGAATGGCTGCTGCCTTTCCCTCTTCGAGTTTCCTTTTCTTAATTGACCTCTCTTGTCTTTCTTAGGCCTCCAGCAGTGCGGGCAACCTTGGAGTGCTGATTCCTGTTATTGCTGTGGTGAGTGTTCACTTCATGTCCTGAGACATTGCATAACCTTAAGGGGAACAAGAAAAATTTTAGGAAATGTGGAAAAACATCTCCCGAGAGTTTTGTGACTGAGTGTATGTGTTCGGCTAAAAGTTATAAGGCCGTTAGCCATCCCTTTGAAATTTCAGATGATTCTTGTCAATTGGTTCTCCCCGCATTGGTGGAGAACGTGCTGGGGGCAGGTTGGAGAAAGCTACAGTAAATGGTAACCAAAGAGCTGTGGGTATGCTATATTGAGAAAATTCATTGGTTTCTGCAGGCAGCTGGAAAAAAATAATGTTGAAAGATATTCAAGAAGACCATAGAACACAAGATCCTGTGTTTTAGCAGCTTGGTGGGAAGTATTAAAAAAAATGCAGAACTTCTTTTTTAAAAAACATTTCCCAGTTATATGTTTACTGCTGCAGGTTTATCAGAGTGCTTCGAGACCCTGATGTGTAAACATACACATTTTTTAAGTCTGGGTTCTGGGTACACACCTTTTAAGTCTGGGATCTCAAAATTGTATTGTGCAGCATGTTCATGAAGGACAAAGGTCATTCTTGCATGAGTCAAAATGGCTTTATCTTGAATCGCTGTTCTTTTTTAAACCTCCCCCCGCAAAAAAAAGTGGGCAGTTTGGAAGGCTACACTGATGTCCTTTTCATGTCAAGCACTATAAACATTAGGGATTGTGGTCCCACCCAATGGATGTGAAAGGCGCAAGGTTTTGGAAGCTTCACGGCCACAGATTGCTCATCTGAGTGCTGTTCTTTCTGGCTTACCTTCGTCTCCAGATTTTTCTCTGACTGCAGATTGAGATTGGAAGTTATTCTAAAGCAACAAACACTCTGATTGTGCTATATACTAAGAACAGATCAAATTGGGAGATAAAGCTTGGGTTTACTGGAGCCAGTTTTGCCCACGTTGTAGGAGATAGATGGTCCAGTTCTTCAAAGTGGTGATGTGGAGGAGGACAACATGGTGGTTCAGATAAGATTTCTGTTGGCCGATTGAACTTCCAACTTCCAAAGTCTCTTGGTAGTTTGCAGTAGAAACATGAAACTAGAGCTACTGCAACAAATCATTTAAGAGGTGTTTTAAGGGTCTTCTTGAAGGGCCACCAAGAGAACCATCCCCAGAACACATTAGGAAGGGTCAAGCTGGCAGTCCCTGTAGGTTCACCCACTCAGCTGATTTCCATGAACATAGAGAAAGAGTTTCTCCTGAATAGCCTGGACTTGATCCATTTAGCGGTTTTACCTAGGAGCCAGAGATAGTCCCTTGGAAAGAAGTGTGATAAAGCTTTCTACAGGAGCTCCATTTATTTTCCACTGGCTTGTTGATTCCTTCCCATGGGAGAAAGAAATCCTTTTTTGTTCTTGGTTTGATTGCATTTAGCTTTCGGGAAATTAGAGCCTTTTTTACAGTGCCCCACTACAGCTTCTTCCCTCTCGCTAAAGGACTGTGATTTTACCCTATGGGCTTCAAAATGCATTACTTCAAAGCCGTTTTTTATGTTTGATCAGACAGGCTTTAATCTGATTTTTTTTTCCCAACTGTTTGTCACTCAGTAAATACTGTCCTGAGCGTTTACAGAAGTTAATGGTTACATTAAGGGTCTATAAAGCAAATATTTAGTTTTCTTACAAAATTTATGATGCTCATGAGTTCTCAGTTGTGATTGCATGTGTAGGTTCACCCACTCAGCTGATTTCCATGAACATAGAGAAAGAGTTTCTCCTGAATAGCCTGGACTTGATCCATTTAGCGGTTTTACCTTTTTCCTTCACCTCTTTTTTTTTTTTAACTTGGTGGTAGGACATAATGACTGGTTTAAAGGATAATTTGATATGCAGGAATATCTCTGTATGCAGTTGAATTGCCAATGAGCACATTAATAGCTATGGATCACCAGTAAGTGTTCATAAAGTGGGAGGCATTTGAGGATTTGGGGGATAGCATTAAGGTACACCATAAAATGTTAGTTTGGGACAAGAGCACAAGAAATATGAAGAATTGCTAATTCATAGATTCTATAATTTAGATTCTGCACATATCAGGGTGGAACTCAATAGCTTAAATGACTCCTTCCAACTCCCAGATGTTATGATGGTACTAAACCATTTTGACCTACTACAAGTGTTGACAACGTTCTTCAAATACTCTTGCCTTGCAGAAAAACTATCTGGGTTCACACCACCCCTAAGCCATAAGGTGGTTTGTTTGGTTTCAGTTGAGCATGCCTGAGCCCAGCAGTTGAGGCTTATAAACCATGGGTCATTGTTTAGTGTGTTGTGTGAACCCAAGCAATTCTGCTTTATTCCATAAACCATGTTCAAATTAGCCTTGACTTAACATGGTGGGGGACTTGGTCATTGTCACACTAAAAGGATTTTTAAAGAAAAAAGAAAAAATCTATAATGGGCATGGTTTGGCCCAAAGGAAAAAAAAATCCCATGTCCCAGTGGGAGGAATTTAAGCGCATGCTTTATTCTTGCATCAAAACGTATAGAATAAGTAATAAAGTCCAGCTTTCTGTGTCTTGACTTAAGAAGCACCTTGAGTCAATCTTTTCAGCATTATTAATGCTGCAAGGCCAGTAGTTACAATGGCAGAATTTCACAACCTTGGCCCAAACCCAAATCAAAATGAAGAACTCTTGATGGTGTCTGATAACAACAGCTTCACACTTTTTTTTATTAAATATAAATGAACTTTATAATCACAGTGATATTCATTGAGATAGGGCGATATTTATCCCAAGGGCACCTAAAAAAAACCCAAGAGGCCATCCTGTGAAACATAAAGCAGGAGCTGGTGTTAATACTCATGGTAATTTGTTCTTCAGGTTGCAGCCTGAGCTTCTCTGGGATGCATGCAGATCACTATGCTGAAATTGCTGTTCAAAAGGCAGATTAGTTCTTGCCTCAACAGGGTAGGGTGTTGTATTCCTCCCAAACAATATTCTCATGTGGGGATTGTGTTATTTCTCCTAAACTTTGAACTGGGTCGTTTTTGGTTAGCATCTCCAACTTGGGACCCTCCATTTGAGTTGGGGCTCTCTGTTCTCTACATAAATTCTGACTAGGCTATCTCCCTAGGAAGAGTTGCATGTTTTGACTAGGCTTCTAGGGGAGACGAAGCCCTGAGAAGCAAAAAGGAATTGTAATTTATGCATGAGCCCTATGTATGACCAGTCATAGTGAAGATTTACTTTTAGGACCCTTCCTTCCTTCCTTCCTTCCTTCCTTCCTTCCTTCCTTCC